>JAFLJL010016601.1:68268-73268 GCA_018398815.1 Conus ventricosus
ACTTCAGTATCGTAGTATTTTTCATAATTCCACCTTCTGGGTACCCAAACGCTATTATGTTTGAAATCCAGTGATTGCCATGTTTAAGTCCCCCCCTTCCAAATTCAAAGAAAGCGAAAGATTTCTTCTTGACAACATAGAGCCTAATCTCGATGCACGGCTCTCTGATAGACCGGGAATGTGGTGGGGAAAAACAACAACAAAAAACATAGGTAACAGTAAGTCCCGGGCAATACACACACTTTTTACAGTAAGTCCCGGGCAATACACACACTTTTTACAGTAAGTCCCGGGCAATACACACACTTTTTACAGTAAGTCCCGGGCAATACACACACTTTTTACAGTAAGTCCCGGGCAATACACACACTTTTTACAGTAAGTCCCGGGCAATACACACACTTTTTACAGTAAGTCCCGGGCAATACACACACTTTTTACAGTAAGTCCCGGGCAATACACACACTTTTTACAGTAAGTCCCGGGCAATACACACACTTTTTACAGTAAGTCCCGGGCAATACACACACTTTTTACAGTAAGTCCCGGGCAATACACACACTTTTTACAGTAAGTCCCGGGCAATACACACACTTTTTACAGTAAGTCCCGGCAATACACACACTTTTTACAGTAAGTCCCGGGCAATACACACACTTTTTACAGTAAGTCCCGGGCAATACACACACTTTTTACAGTAAGTCCCGGGCAATACACACACTTTTTACAGTAAGTCCCGGGCAATACACACACTTTTTACAGTAAGTCCCGGGCAATACACACACTTTTTACAGTAAGTCCCGGGCAATACACACACTTTTTACAGTAAGTCCCGGGCAATACACACACTTTTTACAGTAAGTCCCGGGCAATACACACACTTTTTACAGTAAGTCCCGGGCAATACACACACTTTTTACAGTAAGTCCCGGGCAATACACACTTTTACAGTAAGTCCCGGGCAATACACACACTTTTTACAGTAAGTCCCGGGCAATACACACACTTTTTACAGTAAGTCCCGGGCAATACACACACTTTTTACAGTAAGTCCCGGCAATACACACACTTTTTACAGTAAGTCCCGGCAATACACACACTTTTTACAGTAAGTCCCGGGCAATACACACACTTTTTACAGCAAGTCCCGGGCAATACACACACTTTTTACAGTAAGTCCCAGCGAATAAACACATAGGTAACGGTAAGCCCGGAATATGAAACTAACGGAGGTCAGCTACAAACTTCAGACGCCGAAAACAATAATGGGTCTTCGTTGACATAAATCTCACTTGCCAACCTACCAACACAGGCTGTCTTCTTAACAAAGCCCAACAGCCAGTCAGGCTGTCTTTTTAACAAAGCCCAACAGCCAGTCAGGCTGTCTTCTTAACAAAGCCCAACAGCCAACACAGGCTGTCTTCTTAACAAAGCCCAACAGCCAGTCAGGCTGTCTTCTTAACAAAGCCCAACAGCCAACACAGGCTGTCTTCTTAACAAAGCCCAACAGCCAACACATGCTGTCTTCTTAACAAAGCCCAACAGCCAACACAGGCTGTCTACTTAACAAAGCCCAACAACCAGTCAGGCTGTCTTCTTAACAAAGACCAACAGCCAACACAGGCTGTCTTCTTAACAAAGCCCAACAGCCAACACAGGCTGTCTACTTAACAAAGCCCAACAGCCAACACAGGCTGTCTCCTTAACAAAGCCCAACAGCCAACACAAGCTGTCTTCTTAACAAAGCCCAACAGCCAACACAGGCTGTCTTCTTAACAAAGCCCAACAGCCAACACAGGCTGTCTTCTTAACAAAGCCCAACAGCCAACACAGGCTGTCTTCTTAACAAAGCCCAACAGCCAGTCAGAGATGAGAGGGTTACTCTGTGTTCAGCTGCATCGTGTGCAAGACTGATTTGTCTTGTCATTCTGTTTGTCTTGTCATTCTGTAGATAGAGAACTGCCGACAGACTGATCGATCATTCTCTACAGGGCTCCTGGGAAACTTGGTGATCACATTGATTATAGGATTGCTGCAATACTTATTGTCCTATTTGGGACTGCTACGAGATTTATTGATCATTTTGTACGGAACTTCTGCAATATTAATTGGTTATTGTGTACAGGATCGCTGCCAGATTAATTGACTGATAATTCTGTGAGGTTTAGCTACCAGTCTGAACAGAATATCTGCAAAACTAGATTAACTGACCGATAATTCTGTGACGCATAGCTACCAGTCTGAACAGAATAGCTGCAAAACTAGATTAACTGACTGATCATTCTGTGACGCATAGCTACCAGTCTGTACAGAATGGCTGCAAAACTAGATTAACTGACTGATCATTCTGTGACGTTTAGCTACCAGTCTGCACAGAATGGCTGAAAAACTAGATTAACTGACCGATCATTCTGTGAGGTTTAGCTACCAGTCTGAACAGAATAGCTGCAAAACTAGATTAACTGACCGATCATTCTGTGACGCATAGCTACCAGTCTGATCAGAATAGCTGCAAAACTAGATTAACTGACCGATCATTCTGTGACGCATAGCTACCAGTCTGTACAGAATGGCTGCAAAACAAGATTAACTGACCGATCATTCTGTGAGGTTTAGCTACCAGTCTGCACAGAATGGCTGCAAAACTAGATTAACTGACTGACAACTTCCTGTGTTACCGTCACGTGGTCTTGTTTGCCGCCCGGCCGACCGTCAGCGACCATCTCGGAGTGGGAATCAGTGCCGGATAGCACCATGTCCATCATAGACACCTGTCAACCCTGAAACACACAGACAGACGGATACGTACACAGACACACACAGAGACATACAGACAGACACACATATGCATATATATATATATATATATATATATATATATATATATATATATATATATATATATATATATATATATATAAGAGAGAGAGAGAGAGAGAGAAGAGAGAGAGAGAGAGAGAGAGAGAGAGAGAGAGAGAGAGTGGGGACACACACACACACACACACACACACACACACACACACACACACACACACACACACACACACACACACACACACACACACACACACACACGCACATACACACACATGACTGACGATATTCAAATTTGAAAAGGCTGTACCAGTCTTGAATAAACGTTAATTTGTATTTGTTCATTTCCCCAGTTGTTGTTGTTGCTATGTAGACGTGTCCAGTACGGGTTTATAGTCAAGTTTGGAACATCCTTTCTGGGAGGGGATGTTTCTTTGTTTGCTTTGTGGGCTCTGTGTTATCATATCTGCTAGGCGATTTTGTGTTGTAAGCAGCATGCGTTCGGGGGGAGTGATGGGCGTGTGTTCATTTCATCATGGGGGGAAGAGGAAGCTAGTATGTCAAAACCTGCAACCGGAGAAACAGTGTACAACATTTCTAGAACAGACCGGGAGAATGACTCTCGGAAAGCAGACAGACAGACGGTGGACAGTAGGCAAAGACAGACTGTCAGAAGAGAGAGAGAGAGAGAGAGAGAGAGAGAGAGAGAGAGAGAGAGAGAGAGAGAATCAATGGGGGCTACAGAAACAAGACAGTCATTGGCATAGAACTTCCAGACCTCCAGACGATGTAGGGATAGCGGGGAGAGGGCGGCCGGGTGGGGCTGAGGACCATATGTACAGAACGTGCCCCCGGCATACCCATGGTAGCGACTTGAAGATTTTCTTTTTGTTTTAGAGAATAGAGATAAGCCATGGCTGTTTCCTCTGAAGTTACTTAAAACAAGTTGGATCATTGCTTCGAAATGGATGAAGTGACGCATCTTTATACAAAGATTGATTGTCGAATCCGTTTGCACTGGAAACTATGCAGTCTCGTTTCACCTGCCGGACAAATAACGCACCTGTTCCCATGAGGACTACACAAAGAAAAACGAACAAGGTGTGGTGTTGCAGGTACCCGTGAAGATGTGACACCCAAACTCTTCGGACATTGCAGGTACCCGTGAAGATGTGACACCCAAACTCTTCATACATTGCAGGTACCCGTGAAGATGTGACACCCAAACTCTTCGGACATTGCAGGTACCCGTGAAGATGTGACACCCAAACTCTTCGGACATGCCCGTATAAATCTCTTCAGAAACCACCAACCCAAGGTCAGGGACATTTCCCATCTCTAAGGTCAAATTCTGTCTTTCTTTCTGCGTACGCATGCTGAGCTGCGGACACTGCCTGTACAGACAGGCGTTTTTTATCCCGCCATTAAGGCAGCCATACTCCATCTTCGGGGAAGGTGCATGCTATGTGTAACGTGTCATCCACACCAACGGCCAAACTGGTCTTCTCCTCCGAAGGTTGGTGATGGGATATTACGTGTGTGCAAGATGTTGTGCGTGCGTTCACACACGGAACCTCGATTTATAGTCTCATTCGAAGGACTGTATGGGGAATGAAGTCACAACCAGTGTTAATTCCGAGGGAAAAATCCCCCTGTACCGAAATTCGAACCTACAACCCTAGGATCACGAGTCCGGCGGTTTACCAACTAAGCTATTCCGGCCCCCTTTAAGGTCAAATAAACTGCTCAACAACAAACGAACCCCCATCCAGTCAATTCAGTCTGGCTTCAAAACTGTAGTTGCGACAGAGACCGACCCGAGTCGAACTGGAATCTCTTCACGAGAGAAGAAGCATCGACCTTGATGCTATGACCAAACTGTGTCACCGAGTAAAAATTGTCTCCCATTATTTGTTCAAACTGCCGGACATGTCGCGTCTTAAAGCCATAAATCCCGTGATTAACCTGCGCTCAAGCCATAGCGGAGTGATCTGATTCTTCCAAATGACAAATTCATGGCTCAAACCGCATTTTACAGCCATTTGGTTGTTGTTGTTGTTCCTTCTATAAAAATCAAGAAGTTATGTACGATGCGCGAAAATGTTGGAGGAGGCTGTTTATCGAATTCGCTCATATACACACGCACGCGAGTATTTTGACCCCAGTGAGGTTGTGAGCATTTTGA
>JAFLJL010016601.1:78268-80768 GCA_018398815.1 Conus ventricosus
GTGGTGATGCTGATGCTGATAGTAATAATAGTAGTAATAATAATGATAATGATAATAATAATAATAATAATAATAATAATAATAATAATAATAATAATAATAATAATAATAATAATAATAACAATAATAATGATGATGATGATGATGATGATGATAATAAATATAATGATACGAATGATAGTATGATGGTGATGTTGATGATGATGATGACAATGATTACGATGATGAAATCAACAAGAATAACATCAACGACAACAATAACACTGAAAACAACAACAACAACAACAACAACAACAACAACAACAACAAGAACCTGGTTTACATACAAACTGCGCAGCATTCAAGGCCAGTCGGGAGTGTGTGTCACACATGTAACACGTTACAGACATATCACATATAACACGTTACAGACATATCACATATAACACGTTACAGACATATCACATGTAACACGTTACAGGCACATCACATGTAACACGTTACAGACACATCACATGTAACACGTCACAGACACATCACATGTAACACGTCACAGACACATCACATGTAACACGTTACAGACACATCACATGTAACACGTTACAGACACATCCAGTATCAATATGTGCCAGAAATGACAGGCCCATCTTGCTCCACATTTAACATATACCTCGTCCTTTCAAAATAGCACAGACGAATGAAGCCTCAAGGATACTGAACCAGACCAGTGCTCCACATTTAACATGGAGGATAGCATATACCTCGTCCTTTCAAAATAGGAAAGACGAATGAAGCCTCAAGGATACTGAACCAGACCAGACGTTTGACTTTATTTCACTGCTTGCAAAACTAATCACATTTCAATGCAAAGTCCCAGGACATTTTCCAGAATCCTGTACATAAAGGACTGTAGGAATGCCATGAAACAGAAAGGGACATTGCGATTTTCAAATGGATCAGACATTAATAGAGAAATGGTTCGCTCGCAGAGTTTCGTGCCAAATCCTTGCCCAGTGTATTGTGTTTGTTGTCCCAGACCTTGTTTGAAGTTCTGATGCTTGAAATACTGGATGAGATGCCCCTTGTGACTCGGAGCAAGCCGTTCACGTTGGTGGAAGAGTGTTCTAAAAGATTGTGGAGATATCAGAGAGGCGCTTCGTTCCACGTCACTGTGAGTTCATTGTTCAAGTTCTTCAGAGTGGCAATGCGATGCATGCAGCTGTCCCATGCACAACAGGCTGTTCTTCAGAGTGGCAATGCGATGCATGCAGCTGTCCCATGCACAACAGGCTGTTCTTCAGAGTGGCAATGCGATGCATGCAGCTGTCCCATGCACAACAGGCTGTTCTTCAGAGTGGCAATGCGATGCATGCAGCTGTCCCATGCACAACAGGCTGTTCTTCAGAGTGGCCATGCGATGCATGCAGCTGTCCCATGCACAATAGGCTGTTCTTCAGAGTGGCAATGCGATGCATGCAGCTGTCCCATGCACAATAGGCTGTTCTTCAGAGTGGCAATGCGATGCATGCAGCTGTCCCATGCACAATAGGCTGTTCTTCAGAGTGGCAATGCGATGCATGCAGCTGTCCCATGCACAACAGGCTGTTCTTCAGAGTGGCAATGCGATGCATGCAGCTGTCCCATGCACAATAGGCTGTTCTTCAGAGTGGCAATGCGATGCATGCAGCTGTCCCATGCACAATAGGCTGTTCTTCAGAGTGGCAATGCGATGCATGCAGCTGTCCCATGCACAATAGGCCGAGACTGACGCCTGCTCCATGTCGTCCCGGCTGACAGGACGACAGAAGGTGGAACCCGTGACCCGGAGCTGCACCCCCTCCCCCTATCCCCACACCCCCTCTCTGAGGCAGCCAGACGAGAAGAGTGGGCACTGGACCCCCCGATGTGTCCACGCGCCACAATTAGGATTGTGCACTAAAACACTATATAATCCATGTCAGCACTAAAACACTATATAATCCATGTCAGCACTAAAACACTATATAATCCATGTCAGTACTAAAACACTATATAATCCATGTAAGCGTTTCAAGGCCTAACCTAAATTTGAGCCAGCATTTCATGCTAAATTGATAACTGATCAACAGACCAACTCCCCAGTGATTATTTCCCTTGTTCGGGGGATCTTCATCGATGAAATCATAAACTATCTCCAAATACATGACTTTGAAACTAACTTTGTGCCTGCGAATTAGACACGGAGCCTATGAATTCTGATTGTCCCTTTCCCGTGCAGGCTGGTCTTTTTTTTATATTTTCTACTTTTCACAAGAAAATGTAGCTTATTTTCTTGTTTCATAATTTTCTTTGCTTCTTAAGTGGGACCTTTCGTTGGGTTTTTGAAAATTCAACAAACATACTGCAGTATTGGACACCAGCCTTTTTTCTGGGATAGCATTCTGCTTAAAACCTAGAAAGACAGAGGAGTCAAGTTATGACTTTCCGAGGTCACTGAGGAGAAACAATCAGGTTTCGAAATACAGGTATCTGACCAGGAGTA
>JAFLJL010016601.1:88912-102033 GCA_018398815.1 Conus ventricosus
TTTTTTAAAAAAAGATGCCAGAATAGACGTAAAAATTACTGTTTTTGAAATGCGTTTTGTCATCGCCGGGTAAGGGTGTTTCTTAACGAGCACACATCGATCTCACGATGCATTAAACCGACCATCTTGTGTCATATGCTTCGCCCCTAAGGGGTTTTAATAGCACGTGAAAATCAGTGATGATCAGCTATTATGGGTTTAGTCAGTACAGTTCAAGTCTTGAGCCCGCTGTTGGTTTATTGTTTGTTTTGTGTTGCTACCTTTGGGAGACGGTGTAAATAAAATAAACAAACAACCAAACAAACAAAGACACCTATTAACCCCCAAATCTCATTCTTTAACTAGTAATGAACCAGTCTAAGGAGTCAGTCATGCTCAGCTAGTATGGGTTCAGTAGGTACAGTTCGGGTCTTTCAAAGGAGCTGACTGCCTTTTTCATCATGTGATGTCACCCTTGGGAGACGGCCTAAACAAAAACAAAACAACACGAGTCGCTATAACCAGTCTTACGTTTTTTACAGCTGATTGCATCAGCGCTATGCAATCGCCCGTAGGGTCTATCATTAGGAGTCACATCGATCTCACGATATTATCACCGAGCATCCTGGGTCATGTGATTCGTCCCTAAGGCACTGACGTCATCCCTCCTCCTGCCTCCTCCTGGTTTAAGGGTGAGAAGTCCCTATCCTTACTACTTGCGGTGTGTGTGTGTGTGTGTGTGTTGTGTGTGTGTGTGTTGTGTGTGTGTGAGAGAGAGAGAGAGAGAGAGAGAGAGAGAGGGGGGAGAGAGAGAGAGAGAGAGAGAGAGAGAGAGAGAGAGAGAGATGAGAGAGAGAGAGAGAGAGAGAGAGAGATGATAAAATAAATGATCGTTGTTCGTATTCATTCGTGGAAGATTATCTGCATCATTGTATTTTCAAGAGCAGTGAAAATCAAGCTCAGATAAAAGAAATACAATGGACGCAGGATGCCAGCACTTAGAGAGAGAGAGAGAGAGAGAGAGAGAGAGGAAAAGAGAGAGAGACAGACAGACAGACAGACAGACAGACATATGAGAGAGAGAGAGAGAGAGAGAGAGAGAGAGAGAGAGAGAGAGAGGAGAGAGAGAGAGAGAGAAGAGAAGAGAGAGAGAGAGAAGAGAGAGAGAGAGATTCACAAACACAGATTCATAAACGCGGAATCTGTAAAATGTGGAACCTAACTCTATGGGATTTACCGATTTAGCATGTATAGATGAGAAGGAGTGAACACAATGTAGGCGAACAATTCAAGACTTGTGTGTCAAGGCCTACTGAGGGAACATATTTGAGCAGGAGGGAGGGAGAAGGACAATGGCAATAACAATAAAGCAGGGCGTATGAGAATCTGTTCTGCAGGTGGGAGAGACTACGATCCAGACAGGTGGGGAAAAGGTGTGGAAGGTGATGAGAATACAGAAATGGGCATGAACTGGAGCTATTAGGGCCCTCACTGACAGCATCTCTGAACCATGCAATTCTTTATCTTCTGACTGTATCATTGAACCATCCAATTCTTTATCTTCTGACAGTATCATTGAACCATCCAATTCTTTATCTTCTGACAGTATCATTGAACCATCCAATTCTCTATCTTCTGACAGCATCACTGAACCATCCAATTCTTTATCTTCTGACTGTATCATTGAACCATCCAATTCTTTATCTTCTGACTGTATCATTGACCCATCCAATTCTTTATCTTCTGACAGTATCATTGAACCATCCAATTCTCTATCTTCTGACAGCATCACTGAACCATCCAATTCTCTATCTTCTGACAGTATCACTGAACCATCCAATTCTCTATCTTCTGACAGCATCACTGAACCATCAAATTCTCTATCTTCCGACAGCATCACTGAACCATCCAATTCTCTACCTTCTGACAGTATCACCGACCATCCAATTCTCTATCTTCTGACAGCATCACTGAACCATCCAATTCTCTATCTTCTGACAGCATCACTGAACCACCAATTCTCTATCTTCTGACAGCTCACTGGACCATCCAATTCTCTGTCTTCTGACAGCATCACTGAACCGTCCAATTCTCTATCTTCTGACACATCACCGAACCATCCAATTCTCTCTTCTGACAGCATCACCGAACCATCCAATTCTCTATCTTCTGAAAAATCATCAACCGGGGAAACCCTCCAAATTTTTTCTATCTTCTGACAGTATCACGGAAAACCTTCCCCAAATTTTTTTTACCCCTTTTGACAGTATCACTAACCACCAATTCCCCTATCTTCTGACCGCATCACCCGAAACCCCCAAATTTTCCCATCTTCTGACGCTCCTGAACCACCCCTTTTCTATCTTCTTTACCCGCCCTAACCGAAAAACCCTCCAAAATTTTCTATCCCTTTTCCCACCGCCCTCACGAACCACCAAAAATTCCCCTACCTTCTGACAGTTAAAACCAAAACCCAAAAACCCTCCAATTTTTTCTATCTTCGACAGCATCACTTTAACCATCCCAAATTTCCTTTTCCTTTTGACAGCATCACTGAACCTTTCCCAAATTTTCTAAACCCTTTTAAAAGCAAAACAAATTTGGGCCATCCCCTTTTCCCGTCTTCCGACAGCAAACCCCGAAAAACCCCCAATTTTTCTAACTTTTGGGCAGCATCAAACCGGGAAACCCTTTCCCAAATTTTTTTGAAACTTTTCTAACCCCACACTAAACCATCCAATTCTCCCATCTTCGACAGTATCACTGAACCACCAATTTTTCATCTTCTGAACAGCAACTGAAAACCCTTTCCCTTTCATCACCTTTTTGAAAATATCCCCCTGAAACCCTCCAATTCCTATCTTTCTGACAGCAACAAAGAACCATCCAAAATTTTCTAACTTTCCCGACCAAGCATCACTGAACCATTTCCCAATTTTTCTATCCCTTTTGGAAAACAACACTGAAAAACCCTCCAATTCTCTTAACCCCTTTTTGACACATTTACCCCAACCAACCAATTTTTTTATCTTTTGACAGCATCACCGAAACCCCTCCAATTCTTTGTTTTTCCCTTTTGACAGCCCCGCACTAACCATCCAATTCTCAATCTTCTGACGCATCACGAACCATCCAAAATTTTTCTTTTTTCCCGACAGCATCACTGAAACCATCCCCCCCTTTTTTTTTTCCCCTTTTTCTTCTGACCCGCATCCCCCGAACCCCCCAATTCTCTATCTTCTGACAGCATCACTGAAAAACCCTTTCCCAAAAATTTTCCCATCTTCTGACGGCCAAACAAATGAACCATCCCCAAATTTCCCAAACTTTTGACAGTAACCACGAAAAACCCTCCAATTCTCTATCTTCTGACAAAAACCCTCACTGAACCCAAAAAAATTTTTTCTAAACCCTTTTGACATAACACTGAACGAAAACCTTTTTCATCTTCGGGCCCCGGATCACTGAACCATCCCAATTCCTCAACCCTTTTGAAGCATCACCGAACCATTTCCCAAATTTTCTTCTTTTTGACACAATCAAACCAACCCAAACCAACTCCCATCTTTTTTGACAGTAAACACTGAACCATCCCAAATTTTCCCCCCCCTTCCCGACAATCACGAACCACCCCCTTCATTTTTCTTCCCGACCCCGAAACACTGAACCATCAATTCCCCCTAAACTTCCCGACGCATCCCCCTGAAAACCCCCTTCCAATTCTTTATCTTTTTGACAGCATCATTGGAACCAAACCCCAAATTTTTTTATCTTTTTGACAGCATCACCCCAACCACTAATTTTTTTTTTTTCCTTTTTGACAGTATCTTGAAAAACCCCCAATTCCCTTTTTTCTTCTGAGAGGGATCTTGGAAAACCAATTTTCCCAAATTCTACTTTTTGGGCGATCTTTTGAACCCCTCCAAATTTTTTTATTTTATGGGCATATCATTGGGAAGAAACCCTTTCCCAATTTTCTATCTTTTGACAGTATCCCTGAACCATCCAAATTCCCCTTTTTCTTCTGACCCGCAAACCCCAAAACCCAAACCAAAACACTAACTTTGACGCATCACTGAAACCCAAACCAAATTTTCCCAAACTTTTGACGTATCTTTGAACCATTTAAATTTTTCTATCTTCACAGCAAACACTGAACGGCCTCCAATTCTCAATTCCTTTTTTTAAAAAGCATCATGAAAACCAAACCAATTCTCTTTCCTCTGAAAGCATCACGAACCAACCAATTCCTATCCTTTTGACCAAATATCATTGAAAAACCCTCCAATTCCCCTTATCTTCGACAGTAAAACGTTGGGAAAAACCCTCCAAAAATTTTTTATCCCCTTGACAGCATCAAATGAACCCCTCCAATTTTTCCCAATTTTTCTGACAGCAAACCCCTGAAAAACCCCCAATTTTTCTATCTTCTGACAGCAACTGAACCATCCAATTCCTACACCCGAAAAGCATCCCCCGAACCATCCAATTCCCTATCTTTCTGTCAGCATCCCCCGAACCCTCCAGGGGTTTTTCCCATCCCTTTTGACAGAAAACCAAACCCAACCCTCCAGTTCTCTATCCGTCCCAAAAGAATCATTTCCCAAAGGGGGCCCCAAAACAAAAAGGTTTTTGTTTTGGGTAAAATCCCGAAACCCTCCCTGCGGTAGTTAAAACTCACCCTTTTTTTTTTAAAAAACAGTGTTTTCTAATGCCCCGGTTTTAGATAGAAAGGGGGCGAGTAAAATTTAAAACTTTGGATTGAAACCCTGACTGTTCCCTTCCCCGGGGGACTTCGCGGGCCAAAGGGGCAAAAAACCCCATAGGGCTTTTTTTTTAAAAATTTTTCTTTTGTAACATTTCCCTAAATAAGCCCCGGAAAGGAGTGGAAGGGGCGGAAGGGGGGGTTTTGGGGGGAAAAAAGGGGGGTAGGGGGCAGGGGAAAAAATTGGCCCAAGTGTTGAGAGGGAAAAAAAAAAACAAATTTTTGGAACCCAAAGGAAAGGGTTTTAAGGAAAAAAGCTGGGTTGGGGGGAAGGGGGCTCCTGGTAAGGTGGGTTTGGGCAAACCTTAGGGGAAAGGGGGGAAATTGAGTTAAGGGAATTGGGCACTTGATTTTGGGGGGTTTAATAACTGAGGATAACCTAAAAAATAACTCCCTTGTTTTCAAATATTGGGTTTAACCGCGTTGTTTCAAAAATGGCTTTAAGGAAAAGGGGGAAAAGAAAAATTTTGGGCCAAAGGGTGGAAGGATAATAGGGGGAACCAAATTGAAAAATTTCCCATAAGGGAAAATTTAATTGGTGTAAACAAAATTTAAACCAAACCCCTTTCTGTGTAAGGGTTGAAATTTCAAACGGATTTTCAGGGGAAAAAAAAACCTTTTTTTTGGGGGGAAATTTTTATTTAAAGACAACCCGAAAAGCAGAAAAAAACCGAAATTTTTCTTAAAAAAATTTAAACAAACAATCAAACAAAAAAATTTTCAATGGTTTTAAAAATCCCAAAAAATTAAAGACAATAAAAACCAAAACCCTCTCAAATGGGCCCTTGGGATACCATGCAAAAAAACCAAAACCCCCAAAAAAACCTATTTTTTCTTTCAAATGGCCGAGAACCCAAAACCCTTTTCCCCAAAAAAAACCCTCTGTGTGAAAATTTTTTATACACAAACCCCACTTTAAAAAAAGAAAAAACCTAATGCTAACAACCCACCACAAAAAACATAAAAAAGAATAACCCCCCAAAGCTAATACCGATACAAAAACACCTACAAACAAAACCCAAAATCAATGCTTCCTTTCCGATAAAAAACAAAAAACCTACAAAAAAAGAAAATAAACTCAAATTTAAAAAAATGCCGAAAACACAAAAAAAAATCAAACAGAACTCTTTTAAAAGGCTAAAAAACCGATTCCCCAAACAAACCTACAAACAGACCAAAACTCAATGCTTAATTAGCCCAACCAAATACTTGCCGTTTCCAAAACTCATTCCGGGTAACCACCTCAAACCGCCCAAACTTACCCGATTAACACAACCAACCTTTCCGGGAAATCCTCTGCTTTGGCCCAAAAAACCCTGCGGCCGTCCTTTTCCGTCTTAACCTTTCCCAAAAATTTAAAAAAGGCCTTTTGTAATAGGAGTTCCACCAAAGGGGGGGGAAGGGGGACTCCTCGGTTTTTTTTGGGGGAGGGGGTTTGCACCCCCCCCGGAAAAGGGTTGGAAAAACCGGAAAATTTCCTTGTCCCTTTCCTTTTTGGGGGGGGCACCTTGGGTTTCCTCTGGCCCGGGAGAAACGGGCCTCTCCTTTTTAAGGGGAGGTTGCCCTTTGGGAAAAGGGGGGCCCCCCATGGGGGGGGGAAAATGCCCCCCTCCATTTTTTTTGGGAAGGCCCCGGGTTTTTATTTTAAGGAAAACCCTCCCCTTTTAAGTTTTTTGGTTTTTTACCGGCCCTGGGCCCCTCGAGAAAGGTTGGAAAAAGGTCCCCCAAAATTTTTCCCGGGGAAAGGAGCCCCCCAAGAAACTCCGGGGATTTTCCCCCTTTTTTTGTTCCTCCAAGCTTTTGGAAAAGGTTTTTTCCTTGGGGGGGGTTCCAAATGGGTTTCCCCCCAAGGGGAAAAGCCGCCCCCATAGAGGAGAGAGGGCAAGACCCCCCTGCGTTTTAAAAATCTCATTTTTGGGAGGGCAAAACCGAAAAAATTTTGGTTTTACTAAGCATACCTTTTTTGCGGGGTCCCTTCCCCCAGCGCCTGGCTTGCTTTTTGGGTGATTCGGGGGGGTTTTAACTTTCCCGGGCCGGGGGCCATCAAAGGGAAAAGGGACTTTCCCCAAATTTTCTGAAATGTTCAACGGGCCGCAAGCTGGGGGGGGCCCTCAATTTACGAGGTGGGGGCCGGGGGGGTTTTGGGGTTTGGGGGGGGTTTTGGGAAGCACCTCATCTTTTTTCCCAGGCGGGGTTGGGGGAGGGCCAAAAAGCTTTGAAAACAACGGAGAAGCGGCAAGCAACGTTTTCCCGACCGGGGTTTCTGATGGGCCCCCCAGTGCGCCAAGGGTTTTATCGGCAAAGGAAAGGGCTTCTTTGAAGGAGATCTTTTATGCTCTTTTTTTCCTTTGGCTGAGGCACGAGGGCCCCAAAAAGGGAGCCCCCCCCCAGAAAGATTGCGGAAGTAAACCCCCCTTCCCGGGCTAGGACAGCGGGGGGGGAAAAGCAAATTGGGGAGGGGAAGAAGACGTTGAAGAGGAAACCGGGGGCTAAAAACAACAGCCCTGCTTCACCCCCCATTGCTGACCCCGAAGGCTTTCCCTCCGGGTTTCCCCTGGAGAGGACCCCGGGGCCCCGGGCATGCCATCAAAGGGGAAAAGCTTTTATCATTTTTTCACAAAAAATTTTGGGGGGCATTTTTCCCAAAGCCTCGAGGGCTGCCCAAAAGCTTCCCTGTTTTACCCTTGGGGCAAAAGGGCCCTTTGGGCAGGGTTTAATGAAAACAGAGAAAAGGGGGATGTTTTGTTCGATACACTTCTCCTGAAGCTGTCTGACACAAAAAATCAAAGTCGACCCGTGCTTCTTTTTTTTGGTTTCCCTGAAGCCGCCTGGCCCTCGGGGAGGGTTCCCGCTCGGGGAAAAAATGATGGGGTCCCGTTTGAGGATGGCTTTTGGCAAAGATCTTTTCCGCAATGGAGAGTAGCGAGATTTCCTCTGTAGTTCCCCAGTCGGCCCTTCCCTTCCCCTTTTTTCTTGTAAGGGAACAAATTCCCGGGGGGTTCCCCCCCGGAAATCACTGGCAACTTTTTCCCCCCCCCCTTCCCCCCGATCCCCGCGGACATGGGAAAGGGGAAGGGGGTTGGGCCGCCCCGGGTTTGGGTACCCTTCCCTTTTTATCCCCAAACCACATCTGGAAAAGGGTTGGGGGTTTGGGGGTTGCCGCCCAAAGGTGGGGGGGTCGCGTTGGGCCTTGGAAAACTCGGGGGTCTTTCAAAACCAAATTCCCCCTGACCAGGGGCCTGTTTAGGGATTTGTGCGCCAGCGGGGGTTCCTTATCCCTTTTTGGTCCTTTTAAGGGTTTGGGTGGGGGAAGGGAGGGGGGCGGCCTTGAGGGGGGAGGGGGAAGGGGGCTGGGGTTTTAAAAGGGGGAAAGAACGGGGGGGTTGGGGGTGGGCGGCCTTTGGGTTTGTGGGGGGTTGGGGGTTGATGTTAAGGGGGGGGGGTTGGGGGTTTGGGGGAGGGGGTTTTAATTTTGGGGGAGGGAAGGGGGGGGGGGGGTTCCTTTCCTCGATTAAAGTTTCTTTCCGGCCAATGGAGGGGCCGGGAACCCCTGTTCTGGGGCAAACCCGTCTTCAAAAAAGGCCTCCGAAAAATTTTTGTCCGGGGGGGACCCTCCCTTTTTTAAGTTCAGGACCTTTTTCCTTAAAGAAGGGACCCCATGTTTCTGCCCCTTTGGGGCCCCTTTGGGAGGTTTTTTTAATTTTGGTTAATGGGGGGAGGCAATGGGTCTTTTTTTGGCGAAAATTCCCCCTGAGAAAACTTTGGGGCTTTTTTTCCTTTGTGAGGGCCTTTTTTACTCCCGCCCCACCTTTTTCTCCCCCCGTCAAACACCCTCATGGGCCGGAGGGGCACCCGGGGGCCCCCCTTTTTGGGGTTTGCGTTTTCCTTTAAAAAAAGGAAAATTTTTTTTTTCTGGGCCATTTCCCTTTTGGGGGGTTTAACCTTTGGCTTGGGGCTTTTCCCCCCTCCCGAGGGGTTTTGTTAATGGGAGGCGGGGGGTTTTCCCCATCTTGGGGTTGAAAGGGGGGCCCCAGGCCTTTTGGGCGGGGCCTTTTCTGGGTTTGCCGGGAACCGCCCCCCCACTTGGCAAAAAGGGGCCCTTTTTTCGCCCTCTCTTTAAAGGGGCCCCCGGGACGGTTTTGTCCTTTTTGGGGGATTTATGAAAACCTTTGCCCTTTTTTCGATGGGTCTCCGTGGTTTTCCGCCCCGGGCCAGGGTTTTTTGATAGAACCTGTTTTGGACACTTGCGGGGGGAAAGGGGGGTTGGGCCAAATTTTCCATTTGGAGCGGGTTCCCCCTTTTATGGCCCAACCGGGGGGGGTTGAAAGGCACAGTTTGGCTTTTGGGGGGGGTTTTTCCCTGAAGGCCGGAATTTTCCAAAAAGGGCCAGGGGGTTTCCCGCTTGGGGTTGTGGCTTTCCCCCCCAAAAGGAAAAGGGGTCCACCTTCTTAAGGGGAAGCCTTATCAAGGAAACCGGGGTTTTTGATGCCCAGCAAGGGAACTTTTTTTTATGGGCCGGTTTATGGGGAACCCAAGCCTGGTTCCCTTCTTTCCGGGTCTTTTGGGCCCCCCTCTTCCAAAAAAAATGTTCCCAAATCCCCCCTTTCCCCCTTTAAAAAGGTTTTCTTTTGCTGTGGTTTTTCTTTGGATTATTTTCGGAACCGCAAAAAATTTATGAGGGTTTTTGGGGCAACCCCCCCGGTAACTTTCCGGGCCCTTAAAAAAAAGGATTTGTTCGGTGGGGGGGGGTTTTTTCCCCCTCCCGGGCCCCCCCCCGTTTTTTTTTTTTTTTTTTTTTTTTTTTTTTGGGTGGGCCAAGGGGGCTGTCCTTAAAAGAGGGGCCCCGCCCCCCAGGGGCGTCCTCACCCCGGGGGCCCCCTTTCCGGCCGGCTCCATGTTCCCTTTGGGTTCTGGAAAAAAAAACGGGCCACCTGCCCCCCCGGGCCGCCTACGTGCCCGGGTTGTGACAAAAACTGCCAGTGGACTTTCCTCTCCACCCCCGGGCCCTTTCTTCCCCCCACGGGGGCCCATCCGGGGCCCCAGGACTTGAGGTTTTTGCGTTTTACAGATCGGTGATGATTGCAAAACGGGCCTGTGCGTGGGAAAGGTTTTTAAAAATGGAAAATCGTTGGGACGGGGGAAATTTTCCCCCTTCCTCCGGGCCGGGGGGGCCCTTTATCCATTGGGGACGGAGAACCCTTACGGGGCGGGGGACTGCCAAAGGCCCGGGAGGGATGACCAGGACTTCTCAGGGGGTTCCCCGTCCCCCTGCTCGGTTACGCTCCCAAACTTGCGGCCCCCCCCCCTTCCCCCCGTTGGGAAAAAAACCCATGGGTCTCTTTTGCTCGTTTCCGGGCCGGGGGGTCAATGCAAAATACTGATAAAACAAACACACAACATACAGAACTAATCTCAATGCCTATTAAAAGAAAACAAAAAACACACATACCAAAAAGAACTAATCTCAATGGTTTGTGCCGATACACAAACACATATGCAAACAAAACTCTTCTCAATGCTATATACCGATTCACAAACACACATACAAACAGAATTCGCCTCTATGCAGAAGGGCAGGTGATTCAACACAGAACTCACGTCTTTGCACAGTGGATAGACAGTCCGGCACATATACAAATGAATACAACTCACCTTTAAGTAGAATGAACAGTACGAACGAACACACCTTCAGACAAAAGTCAATTTCATGCAGGACGAACAAACAACCTAACGCACCTATAAACAGCAGGATGAACAAACAATCTAACGCACCTATAAACAGCACTCACCTCTATGCAGAATGGACAGAAGACCCAACACACCTACACACAGAACTCACCTCTATGCAACATGGACAGACAGCCAGACACACAGATAGACAGAACTCATTGCTATGCAGAATGTATCGAGAAACCAACACGTTATCAGATGGAACTCACCTGGATGCAGAATAAACATGCAATGGAACACATCAACGGACAGAACTCATCTCTATGCAGCATGGACAGACAACCCAACAAACTGACAGACAGCCCTTACCTCTATGCAGCATGGACAGACAACCCAACAAACTGACAGACAGCCCTTACCTCTATGCAGCATGGACAGACAACCCAACGCACGTACAGCCAGCACTGATCTCTATGCAACACGGACAGACAATCAAACGCACTGACAGCCAGAGCTCACCTCTATGCAGCATGGACAGACAACCCAACGCACGCACAGACAGCACTGACCTCTATGCAATACGGACAGACAATCAAACGCACTGACAGCCAGAGCTCACCTCTATGCAGCATGGACAGACAACCCAACGCACGCACAGACAGCACTGACCTCTATGCAATACGGACAGACAATCAAACGCACTGACAGCCAGAGCTCACCTCTATGCAGCATGGACAGACACCCCAACGCACGCACAGCCAGCCACTGACCTCTATGCAGGATGTAGCGATGCACCAGCAACTTCAGGCGGATCAGGTGACCCGGCGTGTGCAGCAACAGGAAGGTCAAGGACACGGACAGCAGGAAGCGGGCGACCTTGGCCTCCACAGAGCCGTGATGACCTCGCGGTGACCGCTTGCCCAGCAGGGAGTCCCTCAGGCGGTTCTTCCTCTCCATGGCCCTCCCCACCGCCAGCAAGGTGAGCAGCACGAGCGGCACGATCAGCACGCTGGGCAACACCAAGGTCATCAGGGTGTCGATGAAGGTCATCACCATCAGCACGTCCTTGAACTTGACCATGGCCATGCACAGCGGGGTAGTCCTCCTCCTCCCCTCCATCCCCTCCCCCCGCCCCTCCTCCTCCTCCTCCCCCTCTCCCAAGCACCGTGTTGGTCCACAGAGCGAAGCTGTAGAAGAGGGCAGCGACGACCAGGACGGCGCTGATGAAGAGGAGCGCCTTGCGGCGCGTGCAGTACGTCTTGGACAGGTGCGGCCGGCAGATGCGGATGTAATTCTCGCAGGTAACGGCCAGCACGAGCCACACAGACATGAAACCCGAGACGTAACTGACAAAGATGGTGAGCTGGCACACGCCCTGGACATGATGAGGTCCACGTGCAGGCGGTACAGCCACATGACGAACACCACGGCCAGGAAGGCGGAAATCGGACACGCACTTGGCCGCCATGTAGAGGCAGCAGGACGCCTCCCTCAACGTCTGGCTCAGGAAGCAGCCCAGGGCCAGGAGATTGCCCAGAAGGCCGAACAGGAAGAAGATGGGCACGCACACCGTCTGGATCTGGTGGACTACCGTGTAGCCAGAACTACCCGCAAAGTCCACGGACGTGTTCACCATCCCCCGAGACAGCGGCCACCGGGTCAGTAAAGTGGGCAGAGACCCCATGGTGAGCTGTGAAAGAGTGTGTGGGGAGGGGGGGGGGGAGGGCGAGTAGGGAGGGGAGGGGAGAGGAGGGGGGGGAGGAAACACGTCAAACCTGGCAGCTACGAGAGAAAGGGCTGGTGAGAGGGGGAAGGGTGAATGGGCAAGGAAGAGGGAATGAGGGGTGGGTGGGTGTTTGGAGGGGGAGGGGGGAACACGCCAAACCTGCGAGACTAAGGGCTGGGTTAATTACTGACCAACATGTCTGGGGCTAAAAGGAAACTCATGCACTAGGAGATGAAGTGGCGATCCAAGGCTGGGATAACGGGAATCCAAATCTCGTTACCGCGAGGCTTGATTCTCGGCCAATCGTGTGGAATGGTCCCGCATGTGGTGAGATGATCTGAAGTGTGTTTCCACCAAAAGTGAGTTGTTCGTCACATCTTCTGCTCAGAAAAAAAACAGAAAAAAAAATGCCTGCGCGACTGAGCAAGATGGGTTATCTTCTCTTTCTGCAGAAGTCTGCTTCACGACTGATCGATCGTTGGCCTGAGGACGCTGCAAAAGGGAACAAACACATTGGTAACAGTGCGTTTCTGTGACTAAACACATTGGTAACAGTACGTTCTGGTGACTACACACATTGGTAACAACAATGTTCCAGTGAATAAACACATCGGTAACAGCACGTTCCGGTTAATAAACACATGGTAACAGCAAGTTCCAGTGAATAAACACATCGGTAACAGCAAGTTCCGATGAATAAACACATTGGTAACAGCAAGTTCCGATGAATAAACACATTGGTAACAGCAAGTTCCGATGAATAAACACATTGGTAACAGTAAGTCCCAGTGAATATACACATTGGTAACAGTACGTCTAAGTTAAAACACATGTTTCGATAAGCCATGAATATACATCGTAACAGTACGTCCAAGTGGTTGGTACAGTAAGTCCACAGTGATAACACATTGCACAGTACGTCAAGCGATAAATCATGGGAACATAAGTCCATGATAAATAATTGGTAACAGTAAGTCCCAT
>JAFLJL010016603.1:0-30145 GCA_018398815.1 Conus ventricosus
CAAAGTTTCCTACTCAGACCGTCAACTGCAGAAAGCCAGATTTTGAAAAAGAATGAACTGAAACCCCACCAGTGCCCCAGGCCCGTCAGCACCAGTTCAGGAGTTTGTGGTTTAATCAATACAGTAACCACGTCTGACGTACCAGGATCGTCCACTCTATGGGTTCCCGTCACCCCCACGATCCTGTTCCACTCTTCAGGCCCTGCTCCATCTCCCTGGTGCCAGCCGACCCCTCCCTCCCCTCTCTGACTCGCCCCGCAAATCTCCAATCCACAGAGACCACCCACTTCCATCAACCCCTCCTCCCCCCTCCACATCAAATATTCTCCGTTCACGAACTTTACTTCCTGATAAAAAAAAAACCTAAATGTCGTTTCAAAATATATGTAACTTTGGCCAGATTCCAAACAAATTTCTTAACAAATGGTGTACAGAAATTCTAAAATTTTGACCTACACAAATTTTTAGTCTTGCAATGCCATGGCCTGAATTTTTATCAGCGTACTGACGAAAACAATTTTTTTTTACAAATGATTAACTGATAAGACATTCTTGCTATTGCTGTAGGAGCTGATATAAACACTGAAGACTAAACTAGATGAAATCGGAAATGAAATGAGGTAGGGAACAGTAAACGATAAACAGTAAACAAGTGGGGTATGTTTTGCTCCCATAAGGAAACCTAACACAGAGTAACTTTTATTCAAGACTGGCACAGCCTTTTAAACTTGAATAAAGTCAGACAAATACATAGACGAACAATCTAATAGTGGGGGAAAACAAGCGCAGGCCAACAACTGAACTGTCTGGCAAAGATTTGGACTTGAGGGAGGGGAGTTTAAAGATGGAGAAACTGGGAAAATGAAATTAAAAAAAAAAAAAAATGTTACAGATATGAAAACTTCTTAGCTGCATAAGGGAACCATCGCAATCCCTTTTGAAGGCAGATATATTTGTATTGCCTGCTCCGAGGCCTTTCGCCCGCTGGATCGGGACTCAGGGAGACACGGTGGTTGTGTCTGCGCTCCCGGCGTCAAATAGACACACCACAGTCCATAATACTGTGGTGTTCTCACCACCATGGGGTTTCAAAAAGAATCCAATAGCACCCCAGAGCAGCCAGCGAAGAGTAGTAAATGCAACCAACGAAAGTGTGGGGAGGAAAAAAAGTTGCTGTAAAAGTAAAGACATTATGCAAATAATATAAAATGTAGGGGACAGTCTTTGATCCTACGCCTGAGGATCCCCCCCAAAGATGCAAGGGAGGTCAAAAGACAAACACACAGAGGGACAAAAACAAAAAAACCTAAATTTTAAAATCAAAGCAAAATAAAAATGAAAGGGAGAAGGGGAAAACATAAACGATAAAAAAGAAAAACAAGGGGGGGTAGGTTTTGTTTCCCATAAAAAACCTTTCCACAGAAAGGGGGATTTTTATTATACTCCCGTTGGCTAGTATACTTCCCCATGTCAACAATAGCATTCACGGCATTTAGCCCACCCCGCCAGGCCGAATTTTTTGTGGGGCAAATGCATAATAAACAGTCACTGATCCCACCCCCCCTTCCGCCGTGGGAAAAAAGCCAGTGCAACCCCCGAACCTCATTAAATCGGGGCCTGCGCGAAAGGGAAACCCCCCAAACCCTTTGGCCAGGGGGAAGGCAGGGGGGGCTTTAAATCTGAAAAAGGTAATTTAAACTACCAAAACAGGAGTAAAATCCCAAACTCCCCATTTTGGCGTCATTCCCTGCCCGTCAACAATAGCAAAATTTTCCTGGGAAAAGGAGGGGGGCGGGCCCCCTAGGGTTCCTGGGGGTTCCCCCGATATGGGTTTGCATTACCGCCAAAAAGGATACCCCCATTAAACCATCACCCTGGTCATGCGGACCCCCCTTAAATAAAATTTTTTTTAAGGATTTTCCAAAGGGCCAAAAGGGGCTGCCTCCTGGAGGTGGCGAAAGGGGAACAAGTCCCGGGAATGCGCCAAGCGGCGGCGCTCTGAGCCATGACCCCCCGGGGGGACAAGACGGGGGGGGTCCTTGGATGCCGGGGGAATGGGCCCTTTTCTGACCGTTTTGGAAAACCCACCAAAGAGACAGTGCCACTGAGATTTTTCTTCCGTGTTACGGGGTTGAGGGAAAGGGTAAGGAAACGTTTTTGCAAAACGCGCCTGGGCCGAGCTTTCCCCAAAGTATGTGTTAGACCCGAGAGGGGAAAAGGGGCTATGTCCGAAGGGGGTTCCCCCTAGTGTATCCCCAGGGGGCGGATGACGGGGTTAAGGAAAGGCCACTCCCGGGCCCCCCGGGTTTTTAAACTGGGGAATTGGGGAAGGAATTTAAGGAACGGGAGCCGTCTCTGGGAAAGGCCCAATGTCTCGGGGGTCCCCGCAAAGGGGCATGGTTTCTCGCCTCGTTTCGGGGGAAGCGGGGGCGAGGGGGAAAGGGTTTCTTAAAAGACAGAAGGTGGGGGGGAATGGGGGAAAACGGGCCCAAAAGGGGGGTTTTTCCTGGGGACGAAAAGTAAGTGAAGGGGTCCCAAAGGGGAAAAACTCTGGGGTTTGGGCCCTTTCCGAAGAGCGCCCCTTTTGGGATCTCTCTGAAAAAGGGAAGTCAACTAAAGGAAAGGTCCCCCCTTTTGGCGGGGGGCCCGTGCAAAAGGCCGACCGCACCCCGGGATGGACCCCACAAGAGGTTAAGGGGGGACGGGGAAATTTCCCTATCTGGATATGGAGGGCGATTGTGGGGGAAAGGCAGAATTGTCTTCGCACCATGAGCCCCAAATTTCCTCCATCTGAAAATTTTAAAGGGACTCTGTGCTACCCTTGCGAGAGGCCCGGGCTAGGCCTCGGATTTTCCTGAGAGGCCCCAGCGAAAAGAGGAAAATTAGGACGGACGGGGACCGTCCGTTCGAGAGTGGATTTAGCTGCTCGCAACCGGGTTTGGCACAAAAGGGCCAGGCGTGGAGGCGAAGCATCGGGGGGTTGGCTGGGGGAGACCCCGAAGGGGGTTTTGCCTGACCCAATGTTCCCACCTGGTGTTCAACCAAAGGGGGGTTTGCGTGAGTGGGGGATTTTGGGGCCCGGGTAACCAGGACTAAAGGGGGCCACCACGGGGCAAAGAAAGACCTGGTCCTCGGTCTCGCCTTCCTATAACCTTGTGAGACAAAGGGGGGGAAGGCGAAAAAAGGCAAAAAAAGGGGCCCGGGGACCGGGGAAGGGATAGGGGTCGATGGAGAAACCCCCCGGGGCCCCGGGACCGGAACAATAAAACGGGCAACAAAGGGTTAACCCCCGGTGGGCAAACATTTCGACCCTGGGTCTGAACCAATTTCCCACAGGGTTGTTGGGGTATGCCTGCTGGGGGTCCATCCGTGTGGAGACAGCCCTTGGGAGAGGCTGAGAGTTTTTGCCAGGATTTGTGTTTTCCCCGGCTTTTGTGCCCTTCGCGCGAAGGGTGACCCCCTCAGGGCACCATGGGGGAGGGCCTTGTACGGGGGGAGGGGCCGATGGGTGTCCCCCCCCCCCCCCCTTTTTTGTGAAAACAAGCTACCGAAGTTTTGTCCTTAAAAGGAGAACGAATCGGGGGGAGATTTGGACTGGAAGTGGAGGGGGGCACCTGACCGCCTCCATTTCCCAAGATGTTAAAGTAAGACGACAGTGGGAGGACCCCCAAAACCCCGGGCGTGCCGCTCTCCAAAGGGGCCCCCCCCCCAGTTGGAGGCGTCTGTGTAAAGTCCGGGGCCTTTGGGAAGGGGGGAGGGGGGGAACTGGGGGCCCGGGGTTGGAGGGGCTGAGCCACTCCTCCGGGGCCCAAAGGGAACCCAAAGGGCCCTGGGGGAAGGGTTCTGGTTCCAGCTGTCGGTCGGGGACCAACACGGGGGAACTCCCTCTGAAGCTTTGGGCTTGGGAACTTTTCCTAGGGAATAAAAGGAGACAGGGACTCCATAAACCCCAAAAGGGGACGAAAGTGTCCTTCCCCAAAGGGAAAGGGGGAGAGGTCAAGGTGGGAGATGGGGTCCACTGGGCGAGCGGAACTCTCCGGGGTCGGGGAACTCCCAAAGGAGGGGGTTTCCGAAGCTCATGCCCAAGAGGTGAATCGCGACGGGGCGAGACTCGAAATTTGGGGGTTGGTGCGAACCCCGAGAGGAACAAGGTGTAGTTTTTTGGGGTGGGGGTTTGGGGCCCCCGGGGCCTGAGTGGGAGCCCGATTTGGGGGGGTAGTGTAAGAGGTTAACCCTATTTCCCACTCTCCTACCCATCAGCTTGAAAAAGACGGGAACACGAACGCGCTTTGAAAAAAAGAACGGACCCAAATGCGCTTGTGTGGCCATAGTCAGCATGAGTGTGTTGTTTTCGACCCAAGATGCCAAAAAGGCCCCTTTTTTCACACTGAAAATAGAACGTAAAGTTGTTTTTGGGGTCCTTTCAACCATACTGCTTACCTTGACCCCAGGGCCTGAAATGCAAAAACTTTCCTACATATCGATTTTCCTGAGCACCGCGGGAAAATGGTGGAAGCAAATATCGCGTCCCTTTACGCGGGAAAAAAGACAAAGGGGAAAAAAGGGGGAACCTTGAGAAAAAATTTAATTTCTTCAAGCGACGCGTCTGCTAGGCTAGGGCCCCTTTTTTCGGGGAAAACCCATTGCGACAGAATTTTTCAGTGAAGTACAGACTGCTTCCAGTTCTAAAATGGAAAAACCCCCATCTTGCAGACGAACGTAAAAGGGAGCGTCCCCTTGAAATAGGGTTTTAAAAGGGTTGGGGTCCCCACGGGGGACTCCCCCAGTTTAAAACCCCCGGGACCGGCTGCTGGCAGAGAGGGATTTAGGGCGTTTGGGGGGGCCGTGCGGGGTGGGCAGGCGACTGCGTTTGGGTAGGGGTTTTAGTGGGAGTCAGTCTCCTGGTATCGCAGTCGAATACGCCGAACAGCGACGGGCCGCCAGGGATGCACCCTAAGGGGCCCACTTGAGCGCCTTGGGGGGGTTTTGGGCCGTGACAGCACGGGCCCCCGAGAATTGGCCTGTGATAGTCCCCATCTCCCCACTTGGCCCCCAAAAGGGAGTTTAAAATACTCCTGGCGCGCTGTCCCCCCGCACCCCAAAAAGGGGATGCGATTCTTGTGAATAAGAAAAACGCATCAGGGGGGTCGGGCCCAAAAAAAGGGAAAGTCTGTCTCATGTCGTCAGCGTCCCGAAGACACAGAGGGAAGGCCCTAGTTTCCCCCGGGAAAAAATCCTACCGGAACTTTTCTTAGGGGCTGACAAAAGTCAATCCCCGGTTTGGAAGGGGGCGGCCCGTGCACCCCCGGCGGAAAAAATGCCGATCTTTCCCCCCAAGGGGGTGAGGGGCTGGGGGGGGACTACCTTGGGCCCTGATAATTGGGGAGGGGGGCCCGGCCCCCTAAAAGGCAAAGGAGAAAATGTTTCAAGGGAGGGGATTTCCCTTTAAAAACAAGTTTTGGGGCCAGCTTTTTCCCCCGGTCCCAAAAGTTTACCAAAACGGGGGAGGGAGCCCTAACCCCCCCCCTCAGGGTGTGGGGCAGTGTTCCTGAAAGGGATGTTCGATCCACCTTTAGGGGGGGAGGGCAGGGGGGCGTGGGGTCCCCCCCTCGTTGGGTAGTAGGGGGAAAAAGGGAAAGGGTCCCTGGGGGCTCCATACTCGGCAGGGAGACTAGGGGATCGCCGTCGGGCAAACGCCGAAAAGGGAGGGGGGCCCAGGGCGAAACCGCTGAAAAACCGGATGCCACATTCCCACCGGGGGATGGAGTCAAATGGGGGTCAGCCCAAGCCACTGGTTCCTCTCTGGGCATGGAGCCCCCGGTCCCCCCGGGGGGTACGCAGGGCGGGCGGGCCCCGGGGCAGGGTTTTCCCCCGGGGGGCCCCCGGGGAACCTTTGGGGACCATGGGGGGGGTAGGAGAAGGGGAGCCTCTCGTACCCGCCCCGGGGAAGCACTGCCTCCTGCTCCCCGGGGGCGGTCCATGCCGGGCCCCCGCAGGGAAAGGGGGGCCGGTGGGTGGCAAAAGGGGGGAGCGGGGCCCCCCGGCCCCGTGGGAACGGCGGGAAAAGGGTGGGAAATGACGAGCCACCTCAAGGACCAAAGGTTTCCCCAAATACCCCCGGTCGATCCTCCCCCCCCCGGGGGAAAGGGGGGGGGGGCTGCGGAAGTTGCCCAAAAGGGGAAACGAAAGAAGTCCGCTCCCCCAAGCCTGTACCCCCAGGGGGAAAATGCGACAGTCCTCGGGTTTGGGTTTGAAAAACCCTGGGGGGGGAGGGCGCAGAAACCGACCTAGTCCCATTCCTGCGCCCCCGACCCGGGGTTTTTTGGTCAGGGGGGAGCCCACCAAAGCGCCCACAACTCCCCCACCGGGGGATGACGCCTCCTCGTGCCCAGTGGGGGCTGCACTCGGCCGGGGTTTTTGGGGGAAACGGAGGGGGCGGGGTGACGGGAGTGGGGGGCCAAACTTTAAAGGGCCCCGAGTCTCATCTGGGTCGAGTGACGGGGGGTTTATTTCCCGGGGCGGTCGTCAACCCCTGCCGGTCCGGCCTCGGTAAGGTTCCCCGGGGGCCAGGGTCGCGGGACGGGAGCCTTTATAGGGGGAGCTCTGTGTGCGAACCGAATGCGAAAAGGGGATTTTGGGCCCGGGAGGGGGGAAAATTTAGAACGGCAAGGGGCCCCTTTTGGGGGGCCTTGCCTTTGGATTTCTACAGTAAGAAAGAAAAACCGTTGGCCCAAAAAAGGGCCCATTGGCCCCCGTTCGCTTTCCCAACGCAAAAGATCGTGTTTCCGCCGGGCGGGGAGAGAAGGGATCGGAAAAGATTGGCGCGCTTCCCCCGCGCGGAAACCCCCCTCCAAAAACCGGGCCCACCTCATCATAGGCGAGCGGATTTTTCCCCCGGAACGACACCGGGGCCCCCCTGGGCAAGGGAGCGGGCTCCCAACAGAGGACGGCTCGAAACCCTTTAAAAGTCCTTTTACCATGTTGGGCACTGGGCGAACAATCAAAGGAAAAGCAGAACGCAAAAAAGGGGGAAAAAAGAGGGGGATCGGGATAGAAAAAGGCCCGAACCACCTCGTGAGGGGCAATGGGAGTGCAAAATTTAAAATGAAAACGCCCAGTGCCGAGAAGAAAAACACAAAAAGCGAGAAACATTTTGATCGAATAAATAATGTTACTAATGGGGTACTTCTAAGTGTGCACAATTTTTAGATCCAAAAGATCGCAAACAATCTCATACCTTAATAATAAAAAGGGAAAAGGAAAATGAGCCCGGGAACCGGGGTACCGCCGAACAAGGGGGTTGAGGTTTAGGCCAAAATGGCGGGGACGGGAACCGGGGTGGCACCATCGAAGATGGGGAACATTGACCGGGAAGGGTCGATCGTCAAGAGTGACGCGCAAAGGCGCACAAAAGAAATACCCCCGGGTACCTTGTTTAAAAATGCAAGGAGGGGACAAAAAAATGTGCACCAGTTAGTAAATGAAAGGGGAAAAACGTTTTCCAAATGAAAAAATTTGGTTTAAAAAAATTTAAAAGCGCACCATGGGCAGATCAAGGGGGCGTACTTTCGAAAATCGAAAGAAAAGGGAAGGGGAAGGGCCCCCGGGGTGCCCAGACAAAGCCCCAAAGGCGAGGGGGCGCGGGTTTTAAAAAGGGTTTAAAAAATTTCACCAAACCAAAACCCCAACCCGGGTCAAGAAAAAAAAGGGGGAAACGGCAAGCCACAACAAATAACAAACACAAAAACTATCTTAACACAACGGCAAAGAGAAGGCGAGACGAGCAAAAAACTTATCTTTCTTGGACGCAAACCGAGAGAGAATGAGGTTTCGGGGGGTTGACAATTTGGGTTCTTTCCCACGGCCCGGGAAACGGGTGGGCTTTACGTGCTGTCCCTTTTTACTGCATTTGCCACACAAAAACTTCGGCCTTCCGAGCTGACTAACTGCCGTGAATGCCCATTGTCTGACTGGTACAGTATATGACGCCAAATAACTTTTTTTCAAGACTGGGACAGCCTTTTAAACTTAATTTAAATCAGACAAAACATAGACGAACCAAAACTAATATTGGGGGAAAAAAAAGCGCAGGCCAACAACTGAAAATGCTGGCAAAGATTTGGACTTGAGGGGGGGGGGAGAGGGGAGTTTTTAAAAATGGGAAAACTGGAAAAAGAAATTTAAAAAAAAAAAAAAATTACGAAATGAAAACAGCATTTGCACGATGAGGAATGCACGGCAACGAATTTGACTGGAACAACGAATTTGACCGCAGTATCAGTCAAATTCATTGCCTGGTCAAATTCATTGCCACTACTGATTTGGCACAATGACCACAATATTTCTGGTAGTAGTAGTAGTAGTAGTGGTAGTATACTGTTCAAAAAAAGAAACGCAAAATGCCAAGCTGCCGATTTGAAACACAATTTATTGAAGCTCAGTGTGACAACACGTTTAATGTGAAAATGACAAAAACAGGTCATCAGTAGGACAGAAGTCTCCCCTGTAATGCTGTCGTAAAGAACCAGCCCCAGACCCTCAGGGAAATCGCCAGGCCGCTTCCAAAGTCAGTAACGGGTGTGACCCCCTCTGGCTGCAATGGTAGCCTGGCATCTGCGGGGCAATGAAGCAATAATGTTCCGATTGTCTGCTGTGGGATGGCCGCCCACTCGGCCTGCAATGCCGGAACAGTTCATTTGGAGTCGCTGGGGCGTTGGCCCTCACTCTCAGGCGTCTGTCCAAAACGTTCCCAAACGTGCTCAATAGGATTCAAATCCGGGGAAAGAGAGGGCCAGGCCAGGGTGTTGATGTTGTTGGCGGTAAAGAAGGGCTGTGGTCAGGCGTGCTGTGTGGGGCCTGCGTTGTCCTGCTGGAAACACGGCCCTGGGAGTGGCCATTAGAGGCAGGACGTGTGGCTGAACAATGACCTGGACGTACTGCTGGGCTGTCAGGTGACCTTCCACGCGCACCAGCTGGCTCCTGCCTGTGTTGCTGATGGCCCCCCATACCATGACATTGCCGCCACCATGCGGAGGTGCCTCGTCGACGCAGTTCTGCTGGTTGCGTTCATTAACCCGGCGGTAAACCCTTCGCCTCCTGTCATGGCGCTGCAGCAGAAACTGTGACTCATCCGAGAACCAGACGTGTCGCCAATGGTTCCTCAGTGTCCAGTGTCTGTGTTGCGTAGCCCATTGCAGTCTGGTCTGTCGATGGCGCCCCGTCATTACGTTGCCACGTAGGGGCATGTAAGCCCTCAGCCCAGCAGCATGCAGCCTGTTCGGACAGTCTGGTCGGAGATGCGACGGACACCAGCGCATGCCTGGACAGTGGACGAGGCCGGCAGGAAGCGATTGCGATGTCTGAGCCGTATAAAGCGGTCCTGGGTGGCGTTGTGATATGAGGTCGGCCTGACTCGGGGCATCAGTGATGACCCTGTCCTCTGGAAGCGAGTCCAAAGTCGGCATATGGTACTGGGGGAGACATTCAAAGCATGGGCCACATCAGTTGCACTCTGACCAACTTGCAAACGACCCAGGGCGTTTTCTCTCTCTGCTGGGCTCAAACGTGGCATGCTGTTTTTTGGTACGGTGTGCCTGCCGGTTGCCAAAATGATCCGGCTTTTATACTGCACTATGACCATGTGTGTGTGTGTTCACCACTGAGTTGGGCATGCTTTGCAGGCGAAACAACAGAAGCACAACCAATGTTTGCACTGTCGCCACCTGGCCCACAACACGCACGTGCACATAGTGACAACCTGAATCAATGTTATACTAGCACGTCGACGTTCAAGACATACATCAGGGCCGGTTTTTGGCGTGTTCTCAACTGTATGGTCCACCCCAGGTGGCAAAATTTCATTTTGCGTTTCTTTTTTTGAACAGTATAGTAGTAACAGTAGTAGCAGCAGGAGTGGTCAGGATATTGCACGGCAACGAATTTGACCGGAGCAAACGAATTTGACTGCGACCGTCGCGGTCAAATTCGTTGCTCCAGTCAAATTCGTTGCTGTGCAATATTATGACCACTCCTGATCCGGCACAATGACCAACAATATTTCTGGTAGTAGTAGTAGTAGTTTGTAGTAACAGTAGTAGCAGCAGGAGTGGTGAGGATATTGCACGGCAACGAATTTGACTGGAACAACGAATTGACCGCAGTATCAGTCAAATTCATTGCCTGGTCAAATTCATTGCACTACTGATTTGGCACAATGACCAACAATATTTCTGGTATAGTAGAGTAGTAGGGTAGTAGTAGTAGTAGTAGATATAATTTTGTTTGCCCTAAAAGACCCCAAGAGGTCAAATTCGATTGTATTCTGCCCTGTAGCCTGCATCTGTACGGTAACTAAACCCGTTTCTTTCTGAATTAGACGAGTTGAATCTCAAGTGATGTGGTGGACGACTCGACCATGTTGGACTCAAATCCTTTGTCATAATCATTTCTTGTTCGACTCCCCGTTGCTCAGAGAGTGTCTGTTAATGAAAGAACCCGCCTAATGTGGCATACTTCCTCCAAGTGCCAAGAGACAGCCTTCGCACTTTTAAGTTCGCGAAAACATCTGTAACAAGAATGACTGTAAGAGTCATGTTTTCAACATTGAATACGTACAGACTTAACAAGGTCATACTGGATAAACTTCATATCGTCCATTGAATTCCTAAATTATTATCCGCATTACTGCCAGACATTTCTATCTTCTGTTCACTTTTTTTGTTGTAATATATGCCTAAGAAAAAAGGGGTTATATTCAGTCCTGCTAAATCATCAAGCCGAATCCAATACTTTTTCATCAATTTGAATTTCTTTTAATGCTTGTACTTCTTGTGTTCAGCTGCTGAAACCAGGTTACCCAAATCGTTGCAATCCTTGCTCCTAACAGGATGATTAATTTTGAATCTCGTAATATATAACTTGTCTTCCAGTAAGGGCTCACAGGTAGCTGGAATTGGGGTGGGCCAAAAACAAGAAACGTGATGAGGTTTAATACATGGAATGGGCTGAGATAGATGGTCAATGCACACTTCTGCATACAAAATCTTTAGCAACGCTAAATTTGTCATCCACAGGTCGCACTCTTTAAGCACGAAATATGCATGATGCGGGCAATGAACGGCTGGCCCACTCATCACAATCCTCCACTTCCTTGAAACCATAATCAGGAACATCACGTGTTTACACTGCCCCTCTACTCTGACACCCCCCCCCCCCCTCACTCCCCAGTTGTCTACAATACGATTTCCGATGTAAACAGACGGAACTTTTCGTCACTGTTATGGTCCAATTACACCATCTTGCGTGTGCTTGAAAATATCCAGCCTTTTTTTTAAGTATAGTCCCTTTAAATTTAACGGAATAAAGACACAGTATGAAAACATGACAGCGAGCTAGTGTTTAAAAACTGCCACGTAGCCCACTGCATGCGCTGTCGCGGCAAATTCGATCCTCAGTCAAATTCTTTCTGGTAATACCAGCATAGGTAGCCTTATACAACCTTATCCAGAATGACGTCCAGTCACGTGTAGTTGCTAATGGCAACGGCAAAACTCCACAGATTAAGACAACCAAACTACTACACGATTTTTTGGCAGTATTGGCATTGAATTGACCAGGCAATTAATTACTGATACGGTCAAATTCGTTGCTCCAGTCAAAATCGTTGCCGTGCAAATATCCTGACACTCCCTGCAGCTACTACTGTTATTACTACTACTACTACCAGAAAAATTGTGGTCATTGTGCCGATCAGGAGTGGTCATAATATGCCGGCAACGAATTTGAACTGGAGCAACGAAATTGACCGCGACGGTCGCAGTCAAATTCGTTGCTCCAGTCAAATTCGTTGCCCGTGCATATCCTTACCACTCCGCTTGCTACTACTGTTACTACTACTACTTACTGCGTACTAGAATATTGTTGGTCATTGGCCAAATCAGTAGTGGCAATGAATTGACCAGCAAAGAATTTGACTGACAACAAACGGTCAAATTCGTTGTTCCAGTCAAATTCGTTGCCGTGCAATAGCCTGACCACACCCTTCTGCTTACTAATGTTACTACTTACTACAACCAGAAATATTGTGGTCAATTGTGCCGATCAGGAGTGGGTCATAATCTTGCATGGCACCGATTTGACTGGAGCAACGAATTTGACCGCGAACAGTCTCGTCAAATCGTTGCTTCCAGACAAATTCGTTGCCGTGCAAATCTGACCACTCCGCTGCTACTACTGTTAGCTATATTACTCCACTTACCACTACAGCTACTCTACTACTACACTACAGTACAACTACACTACTAGTAAAAGATTGATGGTCATTTGCCAAATCAGTAGTGGCAATGAAATTTGACCATGCCAGAATTTGACTGTAGCAACGGAATTTGACCTCGCCGTCCGTCAAATTCGTTTTGCTCACAGTCAAATTCGATGCCGTGGAATAATAAGACCACAGCCGATACAGCACAATGACCAACAATACTTCTGGTAGAAGTAGTAAGTAGTAGTAGAGGCAGCAGCAGGAGTGTCAGGATATGCACGTCACACGAATTTGACTGGAACAACGGAATATGACCGCAGTAAATCAGTAAATTCAATGCCTGTCAAATTCATTGCACTACTGAATTTTGGCACAGTGACCAACAATATTCCTAGTAGTAGTATTAGTAGAAGTAACCATTTATAAGCAACAAGATGGACAGGCTATTGCACGGCAACGAATTTGACTGGAGCAACGAATTTGACCGCGACTGTCACGGTTCAAATTCGTTGTTCCAGTCAAATTCCGATATGCCGTCAATATCGACCAATTCCTGCTGCTACTACTACTACTACTACCATAAAACATTGTTGTCTTGTGCCGGATCAGGAGTTGACATAATAATGCACGGCAACGAATTTGACTGGAGCAACGAATATGACCGCGAACAGTCGCGGCAAAACGTTGCTCCAGTCAAATTCGGTAGCCTGTGCAATATCCAGACCACTCCTGCTGCTTATACTGTTAGCTACTACTACTACCACTACACTACACTGCTACACTACAGGACTACTACATACTACTTGTAAAATATTGTAGTCCATTGTGCAAATCAGTAGTGGCAAGTGAATTAGACGAGCAAAGATTTTGACTGAGCAACGAATTTGACGCGACCCGTGCGCTGGTCAAATTCGTTTGCTCCATCAAATTCGTTGCCGTGGATATTATGGACCACTGTTGATCACGCACAAGACCACAATACTTTCTGGTAGTATTATAGTAGTACAGCAGGAGTGGCAGATAATGCACGGCAACGAATTTGATGGAACAAACGAATTTTGACCGCAGTATCGGATCCAAATTCATTGCCTGGACAAATTCATTGGCACTACTGATTAGGCTGCAATGACCAACAATATTTCTGTAGTAGTAGTAGTAGTATAATGGTATATATTAAGTAACAGTAGATCCGCAGCATAGTGTCAGGATATGCAACGCAACGAATTTTACCGGATGCAACGAATTTGACTCGACCGTCGCGTCCAATTCGATGCTCGCAGTCAAATTCGTTGCGTGCAATATTATGACCTCTCCCTTATCCGGCACAATACCAACAATTTTCTGGTAGTAGTAGTATTAGTAGTAACAGTAGTAGCAGCAGGAATAGGTTAGATATTGCACGGCAACGAATTTGACTGTAAACAAAACAATTTGACCGCAGTTCAGTCAAATTCATTGCCCTTGTCAAATTCATTGCCACAACTGATTTGGCACAATGACCAACAATATTTCTGGTATAGTAGTAGTAGTGCTAGAAGGTAGTTAGTAACAGTATTTAGGCAGCAAGGAGTGGTCAGGATAATTGCACCGCAACGAATTTGACGGAGCAAAACAATTTGACTGCGACCGTCGCGTTCAAATTCGTTGCTCCAGTCACATTCGTTTGCCGTGCAATTATGACCACTCCTGATCCGGCACCAATGACCAACAATATTTCTGGTAGTAGTAGATATAGATAGTAGTAAGTAACATAGTAGCCGCAGGAGTGGTCCAGGATATTTGCATGGCAACGAATTGACTGATCAACGAATTTGACCGCAGTGTTAGACAAATTCATTGCCTGTCAAATTCATTCTCTACTGATTTTGGCGACAATGACCAACAAAAGTCAACTATTAGTAGATAGTAAGTATTATGGTAGTATAGTAGTAACAGTAGTAGCAGCGGAGTGGTCAGGAAATTGCACGCAACGAATTTTGACCGGAGCAACGAATTGACTGCGACCGTCGCGGTCAAATTCGTTGCTCCATTCAAATTCTTTGCCGTGCAATATTATACCACTCCTGATCCGGCACAATGACCACAATATTTCTGTAGTAGAAGTAGTAGTAGTATAAAAGAGTAGTAACAGCATTAGCATTCAGATTGGTCAGGGTATTTGCACGGCCACGAATTTGACTGGAACAACGAATTTGACCGCATATCACTCAAATTCATTGCCTGTCAGAATTCATTGCCACTCCGATTTGGCACAATGACCAACAATATTTCTTTAGGAAGTAGTAGTAGTAGTGGTAGTATACTGTTTCAAAAAAAAAACGAAATGCCAAGCATGTCCGTTTGAAACAAACACAATTTATTGAAGCTCAGTGTGACCAACAGTTTTAATGGAAAAAGACAAAAACAGGTCATCAAGTAGGACAGACGTCTCCCCTGTAATGCCCTGTCGTAAAGAACCAGCCCCCAGACCCTCAGGGAATCGCCAGGCCGCTTCCAAATCAGTAACGTGGGGTGACCCCCCCTCTTGCTGCAATGGTATCCTGCATCTGCGGGGCAATGAAGCTAATAATGTTCCCGATTGTCTGCTTTGGGAGGCCGCCCACACGCCCTGCAATGCCCGACCAGTTCATTGGAGTCGCAGGCTTGGCCCTCACTCTCATGCGTCCTGTCCAAACTCCCAAAACGTTGCACATTAGGATTTCAAATCCGGGAAAGAGAGGGCCAGCCAGGGTGTTGATGTTTTTGGCGGTAAAGTAGGACTGTGTCAGGCGTGCTGTGTTGGGCCTGGCGTTGATCCTGCTGGAAACACGGCCCCGGGAGTGGTCCATTAGAGGCAGGACTTTTGGCTGAAACGAATGACCGGACGTACTGCTGGCTGTCAGGTGACCTTCCCAACGCGCACCAAGCTGGCTCCTCCTGTTTCGATTGGCCCCCCATATACCATGACATTGCCGCCACCATCTGAGGTGGCCTTCGTCGACGCAGTCTGCTGTGTTGCGTCATTAACCATGCGGTAAACCCATCGCCTCCTGTCATGGCGCTGCAGCAGAAACTGTGACTCACCGAGAACCAGACGTGTCTCCAATTGTTTCCTCAGTGTCCATTGGTCAGTGTTGCGTACCCATGCAGTCTGGTCTGTCGATGGCGCCCGCCCCGTCATTTACTTTGCCCACGTAGGGCATTAAGCCCTCACCCAGCAGCTGCAGCCTGTTTCCGGACAGTCTGGTCGGAGATGCGAACGACACCAGCGCATGCATGTACAGTGGACGAGCCGCCATGAAGCGATTGCGATGTCTGAGCGAAAAAAAGCGGGTCTGGGCTGGCGTTGTGATAATGAGGTCGCCTGACCTCGGGCATCACTGATGACCCTTCCTCTGAAAGCGAGTCCAAAGTCTGCATATGGTACTGTGGAATACATGTCAAAGCATGGTGCCACATCAGTTGCACTCTGACCAACTGCAAACACCCATGGCGTTTTCTCTTCCTGCTGTGCACAAAACGTGGCAACTGTTTTTTGAACGGTGTGCCTGCCGTTTCCAAAATGAACCCGCTTTATACTGCACTATGACCATGTGTTTTGTGTTCACCACTGAGTTTGGCATCGCTTGCAGGCAAACAACAGAAGCACAAACCCAATGTTTGCACAGTCGCACCTGCCCACAACAAGCACGTGTACAAATTGACAACCTGAATCAATGTTTCAACTAGCACGTCGACGTTCAAGACATAACATCAGGGCGGTTTATTTGGGCGGTGTTCTCAACTGTATGGTTCCACCCCAGGTGCAAAATTTCATGTTTGCGTTTCTTTTTTTGAAACATATAGTGTAACAGTAGTAGCAGCAGGAGTGGTCAGGATATTGCACGCAACGAATTTGACCCGGAGCAACGAATTTGACTGCGACCTCGCGGTCAAATTCCGTTCTCCAGTCAAATTCGTTGCTGTGCAATATAATGACCACTCCTGATTCCGGCACAATGACCAACAATATTTCAGGTAGTAAGTAGTAGAATTGTAGTAACAGTAGTACAGCAGGAGTGTAGATATTGGCAAACGCAACGAATTTTTGACTGAACAACGAATTATGACCGCAGTATCAGGTCCAAATACCATTGCCTTTGTCAAATACATTGGCACTACTGATTTGGCACAATGAACAACAATTAATTCTGAAGTATAGTAGTAGTAGTAGTGAGGAAGTAAGTAGTAGTAGTAGTAGCAGCAGGAGTTGTCAGTATATTGCACAGGCAACGAATTGAGCCGTAGCAACGAATTTGACTGCGACCGATCCGCGGTCAAATTCGTTGCCCCTCAAATCGAAGCCGTGGCAAATATTATGACCACTCCTTGAACCGGCACAATGACCAACAATATAACTGGTAGTAGTAGTATAAGTAGTAGTAACATTAGAGCAGCAGAGTGGTCAGATATTGCACGGCAAACGAATTTGACAGGAACAACTAATATTGACCGCAGGATCATCAAATTCATTGCCTGTTCAAATTTCATTGCACTACAGATTTGGCACAATGACCACCAAAATTTCTGTAGTATAGTTAAAGTATGTACGTAGTAAGTAGTAGTAACATTATTTAGCAGCAGGAGTGGTCAAGATATTGCACGCAACGAATTTGACCGTAGCAACGAATTTGACTGCGACGTCTCTGTCAAAATCGTTGCTCCAGTCAAATTCGTTGCCGGGAAATATGACCACTCCTGATCCGGCCAAATGACCAAAAATAATTCTGAGTAGTAGTAGTAAGTAGTAGTAGTAGTAGTACAGTATTAGCAGCAGGAGTTGAGAGGATATTGCACGTCAACGAATTTGACTGTAGCAACGAATTTGGACCGCGACTGTCACGGTCAAATTCGTTGTTCGCAGTCAAATTTCGTAGCGTGCAATATCCAGACCTCCTGCTGCTACAACTACTACAACTAACAAAATATTGTTGTCTTTGTTGCCGATCAGGAGTGGTCATAATATTGCACGGCAACGAATTTTGACTGAGCAACGAAATTGACCGCGACAGTCGCGGTCAAAATCGATGGCTCCCAGTCAAATTCTGTTGCCGGCAATATCCTGACGCACGCCTTGCTGCTACTACTGTTTACTACTACTACTACCACTACACTACTATTTCTGCTACAACTACAGTACTACTACAACTACTAGTAGAATATTGTTGGTCATTGTGCCAAATAAGTAGTGGCAATTGAATAGACCAGGCACTGAATATTTGACGGAGCAACCGAATTTGACCGCGACCGTCGTGGTCAAATTCGTGTCTCCAGGTCAAATTCGTTGCCGTGGAATAATTATGACCACGCTGATCAGCACAATGAAACAACAATACTTCTGGTAGTAGTCGTAGTAGTATTAAAGTAGTAGCATCAGGAGTGGTCAGATATTGCACGGCAACGAATTTTGACTGGAACAACGATTTTGACCGCAGTAACACTCTAATTCCATTTTGCCTGTCCCAAATCATTGCCACTATCTGAATTGGGCAACAATGACCAACAATATTTCTGGTAGTTGTAGTAGTAGTAGTGTTAGTAGTAATCAGTAGTAGCAGCAGGAGGGTCAGGATATTGCACGCAACAGAATTTTACCGGAGCAAACGAATTTGAATGCGAACGTCGCGGTCAAATTCCGGTGCTCCAGTCAAATTCGTTCCGTGCAATATTATGACCACTCCTGAAATCCGGCACAAATGACCCAACAATATTTCTGGTATAGTATTAGTAGTAGTAACAGTAGTAGCAGCAGGAATGTGAGGATATTGCACGTCAAACTAATGACTGGAACAACGAATTTGACCGCAGGATCAGTCAAATTCATTGCCTGTCAAATCAATGCCACTACTGATTTGGCACAATGACCAACAATATTTCTGGTAGTAGTAGTAGTAGTTGTATTAGTAAAAAGGTTTAGTAGTAGTAATCAGTAGTAGCACAGGAGTGTTCAGAATAGTGCAGACGGCAGAACGAATTTGACCGGAGCAACGAATTTTGACTGTGACCGTCGCTTTCAAATTCGTTGCTAAAGATTTGTTCGTTGGCCGAGCAATATTATGACCACTCCTGATCCGGCACATGACCAACAATAATCTGAGTAGTAGTAGTAGTAGTAGTAGTAGTAGTACAGTCTAGCAGCAGGAGTGGTCCAGGATATTGCACGGCAACGAAATTTGACTGGAACAACGATTTGACCGTAGTGTCAGTCAAATTCGATTGCCTGGTCAAATTCCATTGCCAACTACTGATTTGCACAATGACCACCAATAAATCTACTATTAGTAGTAGAGTATAGTAGTAGTGGTAGTAGTAGTATAACAGTAGTAGCAGCAGGAGTGGTCAGGATAGTGCACGTCATCGAATTTGAACGACGGAGCATACGAATTTGAGACTGCGACCCGTCGCGGTCAAATTCGTAGCTCCAGTCAATTTCGTTGCCGTGCAATATTATGACCACTCCTGATCCGCACAATTACCACAAAAATTCTGGTAGTAAGTAGTAGTAGTAATAGTGAGTAACAGTAATTAGCAGCAGGAGTGGTCATGATATTGCACGCAACGAATTTTGAATGGAAACAACGAATTTGACCGCAGTATCACTCAAATTCATTGCCTGGTCAAATTCATTGCACAACAGATTTGGCACAATGACGAACAATAATTCTGGTAGAAGTAGAATTGGTAATAGTAGTATTACAGTAGTAGCGCAGGATGGTCAGGATATTGCACGGCAACGAATTTTACCGAGCAACGATTTTGACTGCGAACGTCGCGTCAAATTCGTTGCTCCAGTCAAATTCGTTGCCGTCAATATTATGACGCACTCCTGATCGGCACAATGACAAAATATTTCTGGTAGTATAGTAGTAGTAGTAGACAGTAGTAGCAGCAGGAATGGTGAGGATATTGCACGTCACGAAGTTGACTGGAACAACGAATTTGACCCGCAGGAACATCAAATTATTGCCTGGTCAAAAATTCATTGCCACTACGGATTTGGGCACACATGACCCAACAATATTTGTCTTTTAGTAAAGTAGTAGTAGTAGTAAGTAGTATGGTAGTAGTAGTATTAACAGTAGTAGGCAGCAGATGGTCAGAAATAGCACGCAACGAACTTGACCGGAGCAACGAATTTGACTGTGAACGGTCGCGTCAAATCGTTGCACCAGTCCAAATTCGTTGCGTGCAATATTATGACCAATCCTGATCCGGCAACAATGACCAACAATATTTCTGGTATAGTAAAGTAGAATATTCGTAACAAGTAGTAGCAGCAGGAGTGGTCAGGATATTGCAACTGCAACGAAGTATGACTGGAACAACGAATTTGACCGCAGTGTCAGTCAATTGCATTGCCTGGTCAAGATTCCATTGACACCAATGAATTTGGGCACAATGACCAACAATATTCTACTATTAGAAGTATTAGTAAGTAGTGAGTAGTTTAGTATAGTATTATCAGTAGTAGCCTCCAGGAGTGGCAGGATATTGCACTGCAACGAATTTTGACCGTATCAACGAATTTGACTGCACCGTCGCGTCAAATTTCGTTGCTCCATCAAATTCGTTGCGTGCAATATTATGAACCACTCTGATCCGGCACAATTCCAACCAATATTTCTGGTAGAAGTAGTATAGTAACAGTAGTTAACAGTAAAGGCAGCAGGAGTGTTCAGGATAATCACGGCAACGAATTTGACTGGAACAACGAATTTGACCGGCAGTATCAGTCAAATTCATTGCCTGGTCCAAATTCATTGCCACTACTTATTTGGCACAACGACCAACAATATTTCTGGTAGTAGTAGGTAGTGTAGTGGTAGTAGTATAGTAATAGTATTAGCAGCAGGAGGTCAGGATAATTGCAACGGCAACGAATTATGACCGAGCAAACGAATTTGACTGCGTCCGTCGCGGTCAAATACGTTGCTCCAGTCAATTCGTTGCCGTGCATTATTATTATCACCTCCCTGATCCGCACACTGACCAACAATATTTCTGTAGTAGTAGTTTTTAGTAACAGTAAGAACAGCAGGAGTGGTGAGGAAATTGCACGGCAACGAATTTGACTGGACAACACGAATTGAACCGCATTAACAGTCAAATTCAATGCCCTGGTCAATTCTTAGGCACTACTGATTTGGCACAATACAACATTTCTGGTAGAATATATAGTATTGTTATTAGTAGTAGTATTTAGTAGCAGCAGGATTGGTCAGGATATTGCTCGGCAACAAATTTGACCGAGGCAACGATTTGACTGCGACCGTCGCGGTCAAATCGTTGCTCCAGTCAAATATCGTTGCATTGCAATATTATACCACTCCTGATCCGGCACAATGACCAACAATATTTACTGTAGTATTATTAGCAGTAGTAGTAATAAGTAGTAACAGCATAGCAGGCAGGAGTGGTCAGGAAATTGCACTACACGAATTGTCTGGAACAACGAATTTGACCAGCGGATCAGTCAAATTCATTGCCTGTGTCCAAATTCATTGCCACTACTGATTTGGCACACTGACCAACAATAGTTCAGGTAGTAGTAGTAGTATTATAGTGGTAGTAGTAAAGTAGTAACCAGTAGTAGTCAGCAAGGATTGGTCAAGATATTGCACGGCAACGAATTTGACCGGAGCAACGAATTTGACTGCGAACCGTGCCTCGGTCAAATTCGTTGCCTCCAGTCAAATTCGTTTGCCGTGCAAATAATATTACCACTCCTGATCCGGCACAATGACCAAAAAAATATTTCTGGTAGTAGTATTAGTATATAGTAACAGTAGTAGCAGAAGGAGTGGTAGAAATTTCACGGCAAACGAATTGACTGAACAAACGAATATTGACCGCAGGATCAGTCAAATTCATTGCCACTACTGATTTGGCACAATGACCAGCAATATTATAGTAGTAGTAGAGTAGTAGTAGTATTAGTAGTGGTAGTAACAGTAGTAGCACAGGAGTTGTCAATATTCGCACGGCAACGAATTGAACAAGGAGCACGAATTTGACCGTATCAGACAAATTCATTGCTGGTCAAATTCAATGCTCCCAATACTGCCAAAAATCGTGTAGCTAGATGGTTGGTCTTAAACTTGGAGATTTTGCCGTTACCATTAGCAACTACACGTTATTACGTCATTCTTGTCAAGGTCGTTACCAGCAACCTTTGCATGTATGCCAGCAACGAACTTTGACTGGAGCAACGAATTTGACCCGCGACCCCCCACATGCGCCCCACCAACTCAAGTTCTGCGCAGAACAGAAACTGTCGGGTTTTGTTTCGGGTTTTTTTATGATAATCTGTTTGAAGCACTTATCGACGTAACCACAAATGTCTCGCACCCTCTTTCTCCGCCAGAACACACCACATACACTTCCAACTTACCCTGTTGTCGCCATTAGCCGCAGTGCTGAAGAAATTATGGCCGAAAAGTGACCAAGATTCACCCCGTTCTCTGAGCTCAGCACGCCTTCGACCTAGATTTTTTTTTTTCTCCCTCACTCGAAAGATTGATTGGTGCCAGCAACGAAACTGTTGAACCCTTTCTGACCAATGGGATGTAGCCGCCACATCAGCCGCACATTGGCCCTGCTCATTAGCTCGAGCAGTCGTGAATCTCGGATGACACCTCTGACGAGCGTAACGCAAACAGTAAAACACGACTAAGATCTCCCTCTCTCCTCTCTCTCACTCTCTCTCTCTCTTATTGTTTTATTTTTTTAATTACGAATCTTTCCAATGCATAATACACCAGTCAAAACTGAAAAGTTATTTCGCGAAGGATTCGTCCCACAAGGGTTCGTGCCACAGAACACAGCAGACAACTAACTCTGTGCCGTCACTGAAGGTTTTGGTAGACATTTTCACATCTTTTCCTTGTACGGTCACTTGTTTTCATCACAGCATCCATGAATACCTTCTTATAGGAAAGCTGTATCTCTGCACTTGTTTCCCTAGCAGTTCACGGGTATTATTTGCTCATTGTTTGTGGCTGACAGTATCTCTTGATTCATGCAAGTTAAAGGTATCAGTAGTAGTAGTAGTAAGGGGACAGGCTGATATACGTAGCCTAGGCCTCGCGGCCTTTCTTGAATCCCCATCCATGTATTGTTAAGTATTCTGAATTGGTTTGTTGCGTATGCGCATACTGGTTTGATAATCAAATTCAAATAACAATTTAGTGAATTTATGATCCGCATCAAGGAGATTTTTAAATGAGTTAGTAGATTGTGCAAACTTGATGTTAGTTGGTAGATCATTCCAAAGATGTGTTATTCTTTTTTCCCCAAAACCATTTTACGTTTATTAGTCTGACAGTGTTCAATGAAGATTTTCCCATCTGGCTTCCTTGTCATTATCATTACACTTATGAATCGCGCTCTGTCATCATAGTCCTAACACTTCGCTTGGGATATTTTCTGTAGCTTTATAAGGAAGACAAGTGAATACGTGTGGTTAACACAAATCTGCCAAAGACAGCAGTCATTGCACACGTTCCTGTCACAACAGGACGCAGCTTTGAACTGAAGAATGATGTGTAGACATGTACTTGCCTACTGCCAACACCAACCACTCCCTCCCTACTCTCCCTCTCTCGTCCCCATGTTGTGAAAACGCGCGTGAGTTCACTGTGTTTAATTGTGTGTAGTAAGAGCGAACTTCGAGGGGTACATTTCCGCGACGAGGCGTGGCCGACACGAGAGCTGAGCCACTCGTGCTGTTTTTACCTCCCTTGTATTCTTTTTGACTCCGAACTAATGGGGCGAAGACTTGCCATGATTTGTTAGGTGGTGGTTGTTGTTGCTGTTTTTGGGGGGTGAGGGGAGATGGGATACTTGATTCTCTGTTTAATTTTTTTTCTCTCCTGTTTTGTAAAACGAGGCGGGAGGGGGGAGGGAAGGGAGAAGTGGACTGCGGCTTTCTCCCAACGAGTCCATGGAGGGAAAGCATAGCAAAACACATGGAATAACTTAAAGTGAATGTTTACCGCTAAGCGTTTCCCAACCCTACAATACGTCAGTCTCACCTGCTGTGTACACTACTCTTTACACAGGTTTGCACTTACAAACGAGTTAAAACGCTATTCCCAACGATTTTCATCTTAAAGAAAAATATTTGTTTAAAAAAACCTGTCACCGATTCTTTCCAAGAGATGATAAGGTTGCAATCTTTTCACTTAAGAATACCGCTAAGCATTTGACAGACAAGTCCACGCGGTGGTCGTATCTTTTCATTCTAAATTCAAACTGAAGGCCAGTACGTCGTTCGTTTTGGGTCTGAAAGACAGAATTAGGGGATCCTACATCTCATGCTTTCGTCTATAACAGGGAGTCGGACCAAATGATCCCTGACGAATCTCTCTCTCTCTCTCTCTCTCTCTCTCTCTCTCTCTCTCTCTCTCTCTCTCTCTCTGTGTGTGTGTGTGTGTGTGTGTGTGTGTGTGTGTGTGTGTGTGTGGCCGGCCAGACAGACAGACTGACAGAAACACACACACACACACACACACACACACACACACACACACACAGAGAGAGAGAGAGAGAGAGAGAGAGAGAGAGAGAGAGAGAGAGATGAACGTGATGTCGTTGATGATGTTTCTCCTGATTTTGCCGCTAGAGCTAAATGTTCATCATTTCCGTTTAAACAACAACAACAAAAAGGCCGATTCTCCTCTCGGTTAATGACGAACAGAGCCAGTGAAATAAGGGGGCCCTGGAGAGATCTTGTAAACACAACATCACTGATCACACAGAATAATGCAGCTAATGGAAAACAACAACGACACCAAACATTTAACATTACATAATAATACACATATGCAATTCAAGATCATAACATCGCTATAACAATAGTTTGAATATTAGATCATGAAACGATAAAAAAAACATTTACTACAGTAAATTCAATCAACTCCCAAAATTACTACGGTTAAATAGACAACCGGTAACAGCTGACCACCCAATTATTGTTATTTAAACTGTAAAACACTCTGAAACAAGCAACAAGAATGTCCCGATGTTAGAAAAGTTTTTTTCAAACACAATATTCATTTGCATGTATATGAACGCGAGTTCAGTCAGTGAGAAGATGCATGATTTTTCCACGCTTTTTTTTTTTTCTTGCAGGAATAAAAACTGTGTTTGTAAAAACAATTCGATCGATGCTCCGCTCGTTTACCGATTTCATTGCAGCAATTGGACGCCCATTCCGCCTCTAAATGTGATTACAGTGATGGAAAACGGTTTTCGTTCATTCCATTTCTTTTCATTTCAAGCACTTAACATGGTTTCAGATCAATCGGGCGTCAGAATGAAATTTTCTTCTTTAATGTGTCATAGAATTCACGGCTTTAAAGTCGGGCAGAGCGGTGCAGACAATCCACTCACATGGCACATAAACGCAAGATAATCCGCACATCCACGCACACACATACACGCGAGCGTACGCGCGCACGCGCACACACACACACACACGCAAACACACACGCACACAACACACACACACACACACACACACACACAACACACACATACACACGTGCGCGCGCGCGCGCACGCACCACACACACACACACACACACACACACACACACACACACACCACACACACACACACAAACAAACACACACGCACAAGCACGCATACATGCAAGCAAGCAAGCGCGCACACACATACACATACACACACACACACACACACACACACCACCCCCCCCCCCCCACCACCACACACACACACACACACACACGGGTGCGCGCGATGGCGAAGTAAGCATTTTCGTCTCCACGAAATGACACACTTTGTCATCAAGACAATGACGCCTTCACTTAATCACCATTTATATAGCCACGTTCAAAAACAAAAAGATGGGGGGAACAAACAAAAGAAAAGAGAAGAAAGAAAGATTATATTACTAGGAATTCTTCAAAACATCTTGGCTGAAGGAATTTGTTCCGCTAGGGGAAAAAAAAGACGGACGTCCATGTTACGAAAATGTAGCGGCCAATACTAAGTCAGCTGTGAAGTCCAAAAGATAAGAAAGGCTTTCGCCACCGGGACATCAAATTTTAAGTTACCTTTATACCCTGTAAAACGTTTAAGGTGACCCTATACAAATAGCCTCTGGGGTAACGTTACTCGCTAAAAACTAAAGTGTTAGGAACACGGCCTAAAGGATGATCATATGGTAGGACAAAACACAGGGAGGTAATGCGAATACAAATCTGAGCACATACCTCATCAATAAGCTCTGGGTTCTTCTTTTTTTACTGAAGCTGATACTAATACACCAAAAGAACCAAAAAAAAGGCTACGTTAAGCATTTCAAAATGTTTTAAACACTTTGAAACTAACTCGATTATACGACTTCACATGTTATTTGATGTTCAGATAGAGCCAATGTGTAGCACCAAAAAATGGGGGGGACGTCTTAGGCACAAATTGTAAAGACCATATGTCGACCATAACACGATTTCTGGGTGTGGAAAGAACGTCGAGTAATATGGTCTATGTAGACCACGTCCTTTGTAAAATAATACTGTTATGAGATGTATTTAGTGTTGTTTAAAAAGGAAAAGGTCACTATAGACTTCTACATGAAGTTTATATTGTACCCTAGATGAACGTGAACAACGAATATGGGCATACAATTTGAGAATCTTTATATAAAGTTTGGTTTGTCTTTGTGTGGCTGAACCAAATAAGCTCCATCCATGAACAGCTTCTTGAAATACTTCAAACAGGTAAACAGTTAGCGACAAAACTGGGGAAGCCACAAAACATGAAGTGGTAGACTGATATGCTATAGTTATTATTGATTCTCACTTGATCTGGAGTTCAGTGTGAATATAAACGTAAACCAACTCACCAATGTTCATGAACACTTTTTCGAATTGGTAAATCGGTCATCAAAAACTTCATTCTACAAGGTAAACTAATCAGTCTGACACTAAGAACGATTGTCCGTTTTGTCATGGTTTTACTGAAAATGAATTCATTGACTGTTTCATTGCCCTGCTGCTTGTGATGAATTGAAGAAAGGATTCACATCTACTGTATATATTCCAGTTGTCCATCCCTGATCCCATCATCAAACCGTTTGATGACAGAGTATAGTACTTTGTTAAGTAAACAAACTTTTTACAGAGATAAACATTTTGCGTTAAAAAAAATATTAAAAAAACGGATACCTCAAAATTATGCTGAAATACACAAGACTCCACAAGTCGAAGATTCTAATTACAATCTGCATGTGACATATATGAACTCACCATTTGTACGGGCCTGTGGCCTTACAATGAAACAGATTGTCCTTCACACACACACACACACACACACACACACACACACACACACACACACAAGAGAGAGAGAGAGAGAGAGAGAGAGAGAGAGAGAATTTGACGGTTTTATTGACAATAACCTAATTGGTCTTCACGTCAAGGGAAGTAATTGACAGAGTTCCTGCAAATGGCACACAAAAGTACAACACACACACATATACAAAAGAAACACACGGATCAAAAAGAACATTGCACTACAGAATTCTATCTGCAGTCAAAAGATTTTAGCTTAATGCATTACAGACAGACAAGAGGGGTGGCCTTACAGTGTACGACTTGATGTTGGTGACGATGCTGATCCCTGACTGTGGTCCTACCAACAACATGGCCTCCGTTTTCTTGTCCTGAAACAAAGCAGTTACACCTCACACCTTATCACACACCTGTCAACACGTTTCTCCACGGGGACTGGGATGAAATAGTATGGAGGGGGGGGGGGGGGGGGGGGGGGGGATGGAGGGGGGCAGGCACAGATACTGGACACTTTCTAAAAACATGCTTGCTGGGCCTTTAGCAGAATTGTCGTAAAGAAGTGATAAGTATCTGACAACTAATAAAATGTGTATTTCTGTCTTTCAGCATCACGTTCCAGCTTGGTTTTGTTTTGTTTTGTTTTTAACGAAATAAACATTCATACCTGTCCCCGATGAATTACGCCAATCTTGAAAATGAATGTATTTTAATTGCCGTTTTCATTTCTGTGCGAAAACAATTTTTTTCGTTTGCTTGTTTGTTTGTTTTTGCTTTCGTTTCTTGACACAGGTGAATGTTGTATCAACAAAAACCTCAGTTTATTGCTCTGCTTAAAAATAATTCACATGCGTTCATTATTCTCTCTGGTAGGATATCCAATTCAAATGAAAGACATCACCGTCTTTACTACCCTGGCATTATTCAGCTCAAGAATATTGCCTTCATAAACACACTGATTTTTTCTTCAGTCAAGGAAAACAACCTGTCATCACATCCTCGCCTCGTTCTACCCAGGGGACAGAACCGTCATCAAATCGTGACGTTATTCAAATGAAGAAAATAAACTGGATTTTTGTCTGCCCTGACACGATTACAGCGAGGAGGCAAAACGAGCAGCGCAGCACATTAGCATGGCTTTTAAATTGATTTTCCTCTGCATGACCGTACATTGGCGCCCCTCTGTGCAGCTGATACGTTGGGGAATTTAGCAGGGCTTTTCCATTGATTTGTGTTTGCATGGCCGTGCATTTGCGCGGCTTTTTGCAGCTGATATGTTGGGTGAAAAATAACCACACAGAACTCTTTTCCATAGCCAGTTTGCACACAGCCCTTGCCCCATGTTCACCGATGGATTCTGGGTAAGATCTGTGTACACAAAGACTGTCTGTGCATCTCCAAAGCTTTCCAAAGCTGGTGACTTGTTACCCTACAAAACTGATACCCATCGATGGCCATAGCACACTTGCTTTACTCTTGGCTGGTTTCTCCGTGCTGTTTCCCAGAATGAGTTAAGAATACATAGGAATGCCTACAAATCGATTAGGACTCAGTTACGATACAAAAGAAATCACTACGATTTTGTTGAGAATTGACTAAGATTTTTTTTTTATTCGGGAGTTCGTGGCCAAAATTTTGATCAGCACAAAACTTTTGCCCCGAATTCCAGAATGCTCAAGAATTGCAAGAACTGACGAAGAACAAATGTGAATCAGTTACGAACATCAGGAACTTGTTACGATTTAACTAAGAATCCGGAGTTTATCAAATTCCTGGCCATTCGTAGCCTCTGTGGAATAGTACGTAGCCAGTCGAAATTCCGGTAACTTTACAATGGCAGCAAGTATCAGTTGTATGATCGTAACCATAAGTCTTCACGGCATTCACCACAGGAAACGCGCTGACCAACAAAAGAAACTCGAGCTATGAAGCTTCTTCATCATTGAAAACAGCAACATAAAAGGCTTTCAGTTTTCGTTGCAAACGTCTGACGTTAGAGCTTAATGATAGTCAAAATGAAGCACATCTGATGTTCGCATGAGGAAATGGGGCCCGTGAAGGTTGTACTTCACATCAATTTTCTAACGCAGTCGCTCATTCAATTCATCAAAAGTCGTGCAAATGTAGCATGCGTAATGTTAAATCACGCAAATGACAAATGCTCAAGACGATTGATGACAGTACAGGGACTCTAAGGTGTAGGGTTCAGGTGGGGGGGGGGGGGGGGGCTAATGGGGGAGGAAGGGTCGTGAATTTCACATCTCCTAGATCAATGTGAAGACCTGATGATGTCTTATCATCATTTATGTGTTATGCGTACACAGGTCACTCTTTGCCCTCAAAGATTCCGTACTCCGTGTAGGTGTGTCATGGTGTTAGTGAAACGCAAAACTGCCCAACAAGAGGATGGTTCTTGAAAGGCTCCGCTATTGTCCACCAAACAGCCGTCCAGACGCTAAGTATTGATGATTTGTCTGTGACTCTTGACACAGACACTGTATCGGGGCAGCCCTTCTGACCTTTTCTTTTTCTTTTGTCATGGGTCATTCACGAAATGGTATGATGACAGGAGAATCATGGAATGTCTTGATGATGGGCGAGTCATGGAATGATATGATGACAGGTGAAACATAGAATTACACAAGACCGATGAGACGTTCATGACCGTTGATGAACACAGGGCTGTTGATGACACAATAATTCAAAAAGAAAAGAGCAAGTCAGTATGCCTTAAACTGAAGCTCTGAATTGACCTAACAAGCCTGCATGTCTGCAGCCTGTCTGTGTATGTTTGGTCTCTTAGCGTGTGGCTGTGGCTATCTATCTGACCATTCGCTTGTCTGTCGTGTCTGCTGAGTTGTTGTGCTAATCTGTCGGTTTGTACGGTCTACTTCTCAATCCTTTTTTTTTCCACGTTTTTGATCATTATCGTTCAAGAAAAAGCGAAGAGACATCAGATATTTGCTTAACTTTGTTCTTTATCATTCAGTTTGCAGATGTCTTGCCAATCGAAAGGACAGACCAGGCTACTCTCACACCCTACTGCACGTGACACACGATCACCAGCAGAGTGACCATGAAGACTCTAGAGCGAAGGTCTTGGGGGCGGCTGACGATCTTAGGTAGTGCAGCTTGGCCTGCAGGGCGGTGAGCTGCTTCTGTCCCGGGGCGGCCAGGCTTGGTTCATCTTGAGGTACTGGCTCAGCATGCGCTTCAGCTCCTTGCCCTTCATGGACTCCAGCAAGCTCTTGGACACGAACTTGTCCAACCCACACTCCCGGCTGGAGAGGGAATACGGATGCATGTCAGCGGTAAACAGGTAAGCTGGAAACGTATGTTTACCATCAATGTTAAGGTCAAAGTTCCCGTTGCCTATCAGTGGTAGGGGCACTAAACTGTCAGATGTTCACCGTGTCTAGGAACGGCATGATAGAACGCTGGAGTCCACTCTCTCTTCCGCCCCCTTTAAACCCTCCCTGAATTGAATAAGGGGACTCATTTACTGCTGGGTGGACAGAGACGGTTTTCAAGGGGCGAAAAACCATCCCC
>JAFLJL010016603.1:31145-41540 GCA_018398815.1 Conus ventricosus
CAAAAAATTTGAAAATTTGACATATGGCCCGATCTTCCTACAAACAATTGGATGTCAAGCTGATGCTTTTTATCGTACATTAATGAAAATTCCACCCGTTGAACATCGATGCGTCTTGCGTGTGCTATAATACACACACACACACACACACACACACACACACACACACACACACACACACACACACCCCAATTTTCATTCCCGTGAAAATTCAGTCCTGTTTAAGATGTATTTTTGTCGGTCATAGTCATAAGATAGATGCAACTGTCTCATGATAAAACATTAAACCGATTAATGATCACCCGTGCGGACATAAAAGATGGTTTTGCGAATTATAAACTGCATTTCCACAATCGTATATTATAGAATGGTAAATGCGACTAAATGATTGATTTCACCTTGCACCAAAACCATTGCAATGTCGTCTACAGACACCATATCACACACACACACACACACACACACACACACACACACACACACACACACACGCACGCACGCACACAGAGAAACTTAGAAGAAAAAAACCTTGTAAAGACAAGAACAACTGCAGCAGCTGTATTAACAAGAGGAACGACAACAACAGACATAATACTAAATGTTCTGGGCGCATGCTGACCAGCACACTGCAGGGAAGTTGTTTTCTCGCTGAAATGAAGTCATTCATTATACAAGGTTCTGTTCCAGTGCTGAAATTGACGTCATTATTGTGTAAGGAAAGATGTCCTCCCGATTCGTGATGACGTCATTCACAGTCCAAGAACTTGGTTTCTGTATTGAAATGACGTCATTCATTGTTGAAAGAGGGTAACGTCAAAATTTTGATGATTTAAAAAAAATTGTCTGTGAAGCTGTAATTTCACCGCTGCAATGAAGTCATTCACGGGGCTGGAAGCTGTGCTTTCAGTCCTGTAATGGCGTCATCACACAGAGGGGAAAATTACGGTGTCAGTGCCATGATGACGCCCATCACAGTGTTGGAGGTGGTGGTTTCAGTGCTGCAACGACGTCATTCACGAGCGGTTCGCCTCCGAGATGAAGTACGACACGGCCCTGCGCCTGGCTGCCCTGCAGATTCAGCAGCACGCCATCACCAACAACATGGCCGCCAAGATCTCTGTCAAGGCCGTCATGTAAGTGGATGGGAAAAATCCTTTAAAACAATATCAGAACTGTGCACAGTGCGTGCAATTTGCAAGAAGCGGGGAGCTAAACAGCTGAAGTGTGCTCGAACTGTAGATTTGAACTTGTTCGTTTCAGAGTTATACTTCCCTTTTTTTTTTTTTTAACCATGATAGTTAGACTTATTATTCTGTCATTTTTCAAATCTGTTTGGAATACCAGCAGCAGTCCTGTTAAATGATATATTTATTACTGTGGTTAAGTTGCACGATTGAGACATGGCAAAAGTGTGTTCCATAAATTACTTACAAAGCATTTGTTTTGTATGTGCAAGGAGGACCTCTCTCTCTTTTGTGTGCTAACCAAGCTAATAGACATGGCTGTTATGTACTTTATGATGAGAAATAGTTGTGGGATAGATTTTTTGCCTGTGTTGCTCTGTTGAAGATGCAGCTTTCTGTGACCGAACCATCTGCCAACTGTTTATACAAATATAGACGAAGCTAAACAGCTTAAGTAGCTGTGTCAGTGAAAGAAGAATCGTACAGACATACACATTTTTCGCGTCGGCGTTATTTACGTCCCTCTCGAATGATTATTCTTGCGAGAGAACTGCATATGTGCGTCCATGTCAAGTTCGCTAAATCAGCTCTTCTGAAACGAATTCCATGTCCTGCCTCGTCTCCCTGCCTCTGCCTTGCTGTCTGTCTGTCAGTGTGAGTGGGTTTTTAAAGTTAGAAAAATCATTTTAGCGGCTGTGATATCTTGCTTAGAAACACCAATGTTTCTCCATCACTCTCTCACCCCCCTCTCTCTGCTTTCTCCCTGCGCCATTCCTCTTCCACCTCAGGCATTTCAATGATGATAAAAACAATAATGATAATATCAGTTATAATAATGGTATATTTCTAAAATCTGTTCTGAGACATCTTAGCCTTAAAAAAAAAAAAAAAAGAAACACGAAAAAAGTCTTTTGTTAGGAGGTGGCCGCGGTATGCATGGTATTCGTATTATGTTGGGCCCAGAATCAAAGTAGTCAGAGCGTTTGCTAGCTAAGCAGACTGTCGTGAATTAGAACTACACGTGGGATAGGATTTTCGCACCTTGAAAACCGTCTCTGTCCACCCAGCAGTAAATGAGTACCTTATTCAATTCAGGGAGGGTTAAAGGCGGCGGAAGGAGAGAGGTGGACTCCAGCGTTTTATCATGCCGTTTCCTAGACACGGTGAACATCTGACAGTTTAGTGCCCCTACCACTGATAGGCAACGGGAACTTTGACCTTAACATTGATGGTAAACATACGTTTCCAGCTTACCTGTTTACCGCTGACATGCATCCGTATTCCCTCTCCAGCCGGGAGTGTGGGTTGGACAAGTTCGTGTCCAAGAGCTTGCTGGAGTCCATGAAGGGCAAGGAGCTGAAGCGCATGCTGAGCCAGTACCTCAAGATGAACCAGAGCCTGGCCGCCCCGGGACAGAAGCAGCTCACCGCCCTGCAGGCCAAGCTGCACTACCTGAAGATCGTCAGCCGCCTCAAGACCTTCGGCTCTAGAGTCTTCATGGTCACTCTGCTGGTGAGTCGTGTGTCAGGGTGCAGTAGGGGTGTGAGAGTAGCCTGGTCTGTCCTTTCGATTGGCAAGACATCTGCAAACTGAATGATAAAGAACAAAGTTAAGCAAATATCTGATGTCTCTTCGCTTTTTCTTGAACGATAATGATCAAAACGTGGAAAAAAAAAAGGATTGAGAAGTAGACCGTACAAACCGACAGATTAGCACAACAACTCAGCAGACACGGACAGACAAGCGAATGGTCAGATAGATAGCCACAGCCACACGCTAACAGACAGACAAACATACACAGACAGGCTGCAGACATGCAGGCTTGTTAGGTCAATTCAGAGCTTCAGTTTAAGGCATACTGACTTGCTCTTTTCTTTTTGAATTATTGTGTCATCAACAGCCCTGTGTTCATCAACGGTCATGAACGGTCTCATCGGTCTTGTGTAATTCTATGTTTCACCTGTCATCATATCATTCCATGACTCCCCCATCATCAAGACATTCCATGATTCTCCTGTCATCATACCATTTCGTGAATGACCCATGACAAAAGAAAAAGAAAAGGTCAGAAGGGCTGCCCCGATACAGTGTCTGTGTCAAGAGTCACAGACAAATCATCAATACTTAGCGTCTGGACGGCTGTTTGGGGGACAATAGCGGAGCCTTTCAAGAACCATCCTCTTGTTGGGCAGTTTTGCGTTTCACTAACACCATGACACACCTACACGGAGTACGGAATCTTTGAGGGCAAAGAGTGACCTGTGTACGCATAACACATAAATGATGATAAGACATCATCAGGTCTTCACATTGATCTAGGAGATGTGAAATTCACGACCCTTCCTCCCCCATTAGCCCCCCCCCCCCCCCCCCCCCCCCCTGCCAGCCTGAACCCTACACCTTAGAGTCCCTGTACTGTCATCAATCGTCTTGAGCATTTGTCATTTGCGTGATTTAACATTTACGCATGCTACATTTGCACGACTTTTGATGAATTGAATGAGCGACTGCGTTAGAAAATTGATGTGAAGTACAACCTTCACGGGCCCCATTTCCTCATGCGAACATCAGATGTGCTTCATTTTGACTATCATTAAGCTCTAACGTCAGACGTTTGCAACGAAAACTGAAAGCCTTTTATGTTGCTGTTTTCAATGATGAAAGAAGCTTCATAGCTCGAGTTTCTTTTGTTGGTCAGCGCGTTTCCTGTGGTGAATGCCGTGAAGACTTATGGTTACGATCATACAACTGATACTTGCTGCCATTGTAAAGTTACCGGAATTTCGACTGGCTACGTACTATTCCACAGAGGCTACGAATGGCCAGGAATTTGATAAACTCCGGGATTCTTAGTTAAATCGTAACAAGTTCCTGATGTTCGTAACTGATTCACATTTGTTCTTCGTCAGTTCTTGCAATTCTTGAGCATTCTGGAATTCGGGGCAAAAGTTTTGTGCTGATCAAAATTTTGGCCACGAACTCCCGAATAAAAAAAAATCTTAGTCAATTCTCAACAAAATCGTAGTGATTTCTTTTGTATCGTAACTGAGTCCTAATCGATTTGTAGGCATTCCTATGTATTCTTAACTCATTCTGGGAAACAGCACGGAGAAACCAGCCAAGAGTAAAGCAAGTGTGCTATGGCCATCGATGGGTATCAGTTTTGTAGGGTAAAAAGTCACCAGCTTTGGAAAGCTTTGGAGATGCACAGACAGTCTTTGTGTACACAGATCTTACCCAGAATCCATCGGTGAACATGGGGCAAGGCTGTGTGAAATGCTATGGAAAAGAGTTCTGTGTGGTTATTTTTCACCCAACATATCAGCTGCAAAAAGCCGCGCAAATGCACGGCCATGCAAACACAAATCAATGGAAAAGCCCTGCTAAATTCCCCAACGTATCAGCTGCCAAAAGAGGGGCGCCAATGTACGGTCATGCAGAGGAAAATCAATTTAAAAGCCATGCTAATGTGCTGCGCTGCTCGTTTTGCCTCCTCGCTGTAATCGTGTCAGGGCAGACAAAAATCCAGTTTATTTTCTTCATTTGAATAACGTCACGATTTGATGACGTTCTGTCCCTGGGTTAGAACGAGGCGAGGATGTGATGACAGGTTGTTTTCCTTGACTGAAGAAAAAATCAGTGTGTTTATGAAGGCAATATTCTTGAGCTGAATAATGCCAGGGTAGTAAAGCGGTGATGTCTTTCATTTGAATTGGATATCCTACCAGAGAGAATAATGAACGCATGTGAATATTTTTAAGCAGAGCAATAAACTGAGGTTTTTTGTTGATACAACATTCACCTGTGTCAAGAAACGAAAGCAAAAACAAACAAACAAGCAAACGAAAAAAATTGTTTTCGCACAGAAATGAAAACGGCAATTAAAATACATTCATTTTCAAGATTGGCGTAATTCATCGGGGACAGGTATGAATGTTTTTCGTTAAAAACAAAACAAAACAAAACAAACGCTGGAAACGTGATGCTGAAAGACAGAAATACACATTTTATTATTTGTCAGATACTTATCACTTCTTTACGACAATTCTGCTAAAGGCCCAGCAAGCATGTTTTTAGAAAGTGTCCAGTATCTGTGCCTGCCCCCTCCCCATCCCCCCCCCCCCCCCCCCCCCCTCCATACTATTTCATCCAGTCCCGTGGAGAAACGTGTTGACAGGTGTGTGATAAGGTGTGAGGTGTAACTGCTTTGTTCAGGACAAGAAAACGGAGGCCATGTTGTTGGTAGGACCACAGTCAGGGATCAGCATCGTCACCAACATCAAGTCGTACACTGTAAGGCCACCCCTCTTGTCTGTCTGTAATGCATTAAGCTAAAATCTTTTGACTGCAGATAGAATTCTGTAGTGCAATGTTCTTTTTGATCCGTGTGTTTCTTTTGTATATGTGTGTGTGTTGTACTTTTGTGTGCCATTTGCAGGAACTCTGTCAATTACTTCCCTTGACGTGAAGACCAATTAGGTTATTGTCAATAAAACCGTCAAATTCTCTCTCTCTCTCTCTCTCTCTCTCTCTCTCTGTGTGTGTGTGTGTGTGTGTATGTGTGTGTGTGTGTGTGTGTGTGTGTGTGTGAAGGACAATCTGTTTCATTGTAAGGCCACAGGCCCGTACAAATGGTGAGTTCATATATGTCACATGCAGATTGTAATTAGAATCTTCGACTTGTGGAGTCTTGTGTATTTCAGCATATTTTGAGGTATCCGTTTTTTTAATATTTTTTTTAACGCAAAATGTTTATCTCTGTAAAAGTTTGTTTACTTAACAAAGTACTATACTCTGTCATCAAACGGTTTGATGATGGGATCAGGGATGGACAACTGGAATATATACAGTAGATGTGAATCCTTTCTTCAATTCATCACAAGCAGCAGGGCAATGAAACAGTCAATGAATTCATTTTCAGTAAAACCATGACAAAACGGACAATCGTCTTAGTGTCAGACTGATTAGTTTACCTTGTAGAATGAAGTTTTTGATGACCGATTTACCAATTCGAAAAAGTGTTCATGAACATTGGTGAGTTGGTTTACGTTTATATTCACACTGAACTCCAGATCAAGTGAGAATCAATAATAACTATAGCATATCAGTCTACCACTTCATGTTTTGTGGCTTCCCAGTTTTGTCGCTAACTGTTTACCTGTTTGAAGTATTTCAAGAAGCTGTTCATGGATGGAGCTTATTTGGTTCAGCCACACAAAGACAAACCAACTTTATAAAGATTCTCAAATTGTATGCCCATATTCGTTGTTCACGTTCATCTAGGGTACAATATAAACTTCATGTAGAAGTCTATAGTGACCTTTTCCTTTTTAAACAACACTAAATACATCTCATAACAGTATTATTTTACAAAGGACGTGGTCTACATAGACCATATTACTCGACGTTTTTCCACACCCAGAAATCGTGTTATGGTCGACATATGGTCTTTACAATTTGTGCCTAAGACGTCCCCCCCATTTTTTGGTGCTACACATTGGCTCTATCTGAACATCAAATAACATGTGAAGTCGTATAATCGAGTTAGTTTCAAAGTGTTTAAAACATTTTGAAATGCTTAACGTAGCCTTTTTTTTGGTTCTTTTGGTGTATTAGTATCAGCTTCAGTAAAAAAAGAAGAACCCAGAGCTTATTGATGAGGTATGTGCTCAGATTTGTATTCGCATTACCTCCCTGTGTTTTGTCCTACCATATGATCATCCTTTAGGCCGTGTTCCTAACACTTTAGTTTTTAGCGAGTAACGTTACCCCAGAGGCTATTTGTATAGGGTCACCTTAAACGTTTTACAGGGTATAAAGGTAACTTAAAATTTGATGTCCCGGTGGCGAAAGCCTTTCTTATCTTTTGGACTTCACAGCTGACTTAGTTTGGCCGCTACATTTTCGTAACATGGACGTCCGTCTTTTTTTTCCCCTAGCGGAACAAATTCCTTCAGCCAAGATGTTTTGAAGAATTCCTAGTAATATAATCTTTCTTTCTTCTCTTTTCTTTTGTTTGTTCCCCCATCTTTTTGTTTTTGAACGTGGCTATATAAATGGTGATTAAGTGAAGGCGTCATTGTCTTGATGACAAAGTGTGTCATTTCGTGGAGATGAAAATGCTTACTTCGCCATCGCGCGCACCCGTGTGTGTGTGTGTGTGTGTGTGGGGGGGGGGGGGGGGGGTGGGTGGTGTGTGTGTGTGTGTATGTGTATGTGTGTGCGCGCTTGCTTGCTTGCATGTATGCGTGCTTGTGCGTGTGTGTTTGTTTGTGTGTGTGTGGGTGTGTGTGTGTGTGTGTGTGTGTGTGTGTGTGTGTGTTTTGTGTGTGTGTGTGTGCGTGCGCGCGCGCGCGCACGTGTGTATGTGTGTGTTGTGTGTGTGTGTGTGTGTGTGTGTGTGTGTGTGGGGCGTGTGTGTTTGCGTGTGTGTGTGTGTGTGCGCGTGCGCGCGTACGCTCGCGTGTATGTGTGTGCGTGGATGTGCGGATTATCTTGCGTTTATGTGCCATGTGAGTGGATTGTCTGCACCGCTCTGCCCGACTTTAAAGCCGTGAATTCTATGACACATTAAAGAAGAAAATTTCATTCTGACGCCCGATTGATCTGAAACCATGTTAAGTGCTTGAAATGAAAAGAAATGGAATGAACGAAAACCGTTTTCCATCACTGTAATCACGTTTAGAGGCGGAATGGGCGTCCAATTGCTGCAATGAAATCGGTAAACGAGCGGAGCATCGATCGAATTGTTTTTACAAACACAGTTTTTATTCCTGCAAGAAAAAAAAAGCGTGGAAAAATCATGCATCTTCTCACTGACTGAACTCGCGTTCATATACATGCAAATGAATATTGCGTTTGAAAAAAACTTTTCTAACATCGGGACATTCTTGTTGCTTGTTTCAGAGTGTTTTACAGTTTAAATAACAATAATTGGGTGGTCAGCTGTTACCGGTTGTCTATTTAACCGTAGTAATTTTGGGAGTTGATTGAATTTACTGTAGTAAATGTTTTTTTTATCGTTTCATGATCTAATATTCAAACTATTGTTATAGCGATGTTATGATCTTGAATTGCATATGTGTATTATTATGTAATGTTAAATGTTTGGTGTCGTTGTTGTTTTCCATTAGCTGCATTATTCTGTGTGATCAGTGATGTTGTGTTTACAGGATCTCTCCAGGGCCCCCTTATTTCACTGGCTCTGTTCGTCATTAACCGAGAGGAGAATCGGCCTTTTTTTTTTGTTGTTTAAACGGAAATGATGAACATTTAGCTCTAGCGGCAAAATCAGGAGAAACATCATCAACGACATCACGTTCATCTCTCTCTCTCTCTCTCTCTCTCTCTCTCTCTCTCTCTCTCTCTGTGTGTGTGTGTGTGTGTGTGTGTGTGTGTGTGTGTGTGTGTGTTTCTGTCAGTCTGTCTGTCTGGCCGGCCACACACACACACACACACACACACACACACACACACACACACACACAGAGAGAGAGAGAGAGAGAGAGAGAGAGAGAGAGAGAGAGAGAGATTCGTCAGGGATCATTTGGTCCGACTCCCTGTTATAGATGAAAGCATGAGATGTAGGATCCCCTAATTCTGTCTTTCAGACCCAAAACGAACGACGTACTGGCCTTCAGTTTGAATTTAGAATGAAAAGATACGACCACCGCGTGGACTTGTCTGTCAAATGCTTAGCGGTATTCTTAAGTGAAAAGATTGCAACCTTATCATCTCTTGGAAAGAATCGGTGACAGGTTTTTTTAAACAAATATTTTTTCTTTAAGATGAAAATCGTTGGGAATAGCGTTTTAACTCGTTTGTAAGTGCAAACCTGTGTAAAGAGTAGTGTACACAGCAGGTGAGACTGACGTATTGTAGGGTTGGGAAACGCTTAGCGGTAAACATTCACTTTAAGTTATTCCATGTGTTATGCTATGCTTTCCCTCCATGGACTCGTTGGGAGAAAGCCGCAGTCCACTTCTCCCTTCCCTCCCCCCTCCCGCCTCGTTTTACAAAACAGGAGAGAAAAAAAATTAAATAGAGAATCAAGTATCCCATCTCCCCTCACCCCCAAAAACAGCAACAACAACCACCACCTAACAAATCATGGCAAGTCTTCGCCCCATTAGTTCGGAGTCAAAAAGAATACAAGGGAGGTAAAAAACAGCACGAGTGGCTCAGCTCTCGTGTCGGCCACGCCTCGTCGCGGAAATGTACCCCTCGAAGTTCGCTCTTACTACACACAATTAAACACAGTGAACTCACGCGCGTTTTCACAACATGGGGACGAGAGAGGGAGAGTAGGGAGGGAGTGGTTGGTGTTGGCAGTAGGCAAGTACATGTCTACACATCATTCTTCAGTTCAAAGCAGCGTCCTGTTGTGACAGGAACGTGTGCAATGACTGCTGTCTTTGGCAGATTTGTGTTAACACACGTATTCACTTGTCTTCCTTATAAAGCTACAGAAAATATCCCAAGCGAAGTGTTAGGACTATGATGACAGAGCGCGATTCATAAGTGTAATGATAATGACAAGGAAGCCAGATGGGAAAATCTTCATTGAACACTGTCAGACTAATAACGTAAAATGGTTTTGGGGAAAAAAGAATAACACATCTTTGGAATGATCTACCAACTAACATCAAGTTTGCACAATCTACTAACTCATTTAAAAATCTCCTTGATGCGGATCATAAATTCACTAAATTGTTATTTGAATTTGATTATCAAACCAGTATGCGCATACGCAACAAACCAATTCAGAATACTTAACAATACATGGATGGGGATTCAAGAAAGGCCGCGAGGCCTAGGCTACGTATATCAGCCTGTCCCCTTACTACTACTACTACTGATACCTTTCACTTGCATGAATCAAGAGATACTGTCAGCCACAAACAATGAGCAAATAATACCCGTGAACTGCTAGGGAAACAAGTGCAGAGATACAGCTTTCCTATAAGAAGGTATTCATGGATGCTGTGATGAAAACAAGTGACCGTACAAGGAAAAGATGTGAAAATGTCTACCAAAACCTTCAGTGACGGCACAGAGTTGTCTGCTGTGTTCTGTGGCACGAACCCTTGTGGGACGAATCCTTCGCGAAATAACTTTTCAGTTTTGACTGGTGTATTATGCATTGGAAAGATTCGTAATTAAAAAAATAAAACAATAAAGAGAGAGAGAGAGAGAGAGAGAGAGAGAGAGA
>JAFLJL010016604.1:0-7500 GCA_018398815.1 Conus ventricosus
CAATCGTTTTGTGCATGCCAGAATATAGTTGTATATTGGTGCAGTGAAAAGGGATGGTGCATCTCCATTTCAAAGCAAAATAGATTGGCACATTGACTTGTCAATGAATTGGCATATTGTTTTAGCTATGATCAGCGGACGAAGCATTGTTTCAGCAATGGAAAAGGCGAGGTAGATTGCTTTGTCATTGAAAAAAGGCGTGGCACAGAAGAAAAAATACACCCGAAGGTGCGGATGGGAGCCAGAGAAGTACTGTCCTGTGCTGCCGAATAAACCAGCTGGGAACACTCCTGCACCACCCTTGGAAGCTTGCGTTGTCAGCGGGAAAATGAGATAGCGCATTGTTTTGTCAACGGAAAAAGAGGTAGTACATCGTTTTGTTTGGTGGAAAATAAGTGGCATCTTGTTTTGCGAAAGTAATACGAATGGCATATTGTTTTGTCAATGCAAAAGAGCTGGCAAATTGCAATTGGAAAAGGGGCTGCGCATTGCTTAGTCGAGAGGAAAAAAAAAGATACCACATTGTTTAGCGATGAAAAGAAGTATGACATTGTTTTGTAAGTGGAAAAATGGATGGTACATTGTTATATCAATAGACAATGAGAGACGCATAATTGTTTTGTCAGTGAAGGAAGGGCAGCGCACTATTTGACAGTTGGAAAGAGATGGTTCATTGTTGGGGTTATCTGTGGAAAAGGTGTGGCTCATTGTTTTCAAAGTGAAAAGAAAACGGTGCCACATTGTTTTGTCTGTAGAAATGAGGTTGGCACATCTTTGTTAGTCAGAAACGAAGAACCTTTGTTCGAGAAGGGGTGACACAGTAAAAAGGGGTGACACAGTGAACAAGGGGTGACACAGTGAACAAGGGGTGACACAGTGAAAAGTGGTTGCGCAGTGAAAAAGGGTGACACAGTGAAAAGGGGTGACACAGTGAAAAGGATGGCACAGTGAAAAGGGGTGATGCAGTGAAAAAGGATGATGCAGTGAAAAGGGGTGGCGCAGTGAAAAGGGGTGACACAGTGAAAAGGGATGACACGGTGAAAAGGGATGACACGGTGAAAAGGGGTGACACGGTGAAAAGGGATGACACGGTGAAATGGGGTGGTGGCACAGTGAAAAGAGATGACACGGTGAAAAGGGGTGTGGCACAGTGAAAAGGGGTGGTGGCACAGTGAAAAGGGGTGGTGGCACAGTGAAAAGGGGTGGTGCACAGTGAAAAGGGGTGGCGCAGTGAAAAGGGATGGCGCAGTGAAAAGAGATGGCACAGTGAAAAGGGATGGCTCAGTGAAAAGGGGTGGCACAGTGAAAAGGGGTGGCGCAGTGAAAAGGGATGGCGCAGTGAAAAGGGATGACACAATGAATAGGGATGGCGCAGTGAAAAGGGATGGCGCAGTGAAAAGGGGTGGTAGAGTGAAAAGGGGTGGTACAGTGAAAAGGGGTGGCGCAGTGAAAAGAGATGGCGCAGTGAAAAGAGATGGTGCAGTGAAAAGGGATGACACGGTGAAAAGGGGTGGCACAGTGAAAAGGGGTGGCGCAGTGAAAAGAGATGACACGGTGAAAAGGGATGGCGCAGTGAAAAGGGATGGCGCAGTGAAAAGGGATGGCGCAGTGAAAAGAGATGACACGGTGAAAAGACATGGCGCAGTGAAAAGGCAGAAAAAGATGGCGCAGTGAAAAGAGATGACACTGAAAAGGTGCGCATGAAATATGCCAGTAAAGGTGTTCGCAGTGAAAAGAATGGCACAGTGAAAAGAGTACAGTGAAATGGATGGCGCAGAAAGAATGACACTAAAAGGGGCATGAAAGATGGCGCAGTGAAAAGGATGGCCAGTGAAAAGAGAGGCATGAAAGAGTGACACGGTGAAAGGGATGGCGCAGTGAAAAGAGATGGACCGTGAAAAGGGGTTGGCGCAGTGAAAAGGGATGGCGCAGTGAAAAGAGATACACGTGAAAAGGTGGCACAGTGAAAAGAGATGGCGCAGTGAAAAGAGATGACACGGTGAAAAGGGTGGCGCAGTGAAAGGATGCATGAAAGGATGGCGCAGTGAAAAGAGAGGTGTATGAAAGAGATGACACGTGAAAAGGGATGGCGCAGTGAAAAGATGTGCAGTGAAAAGGGGTGGTGCGCAGTGAAAAGGATGGCGCAGTGAAAAGAAATGCGCAGGTGAAAAGGGGTGGCGCAGTGAAAAAGATGGCGCAGTGAAAAGGGTGGCGCAGTGAAAAATGCGTAGTGAAAAGGTGGCACATAAATGGCGCAGTAAAAGATGCGCGTGAAAAGGTGGGCAGAAGATGGCGCAGTGAAAAGAGATGAACAGTGAAAAGGGTGCGCAGTGAAGAGATGACACGTGAAAAGGCGATGGCGCAGTGAAAAGGAATGGCGCAGTGAAAAGGGGTGGCCAGTGAAAAAATCGTAGTGAAAGGTGGCACAGTGAAAAGGGGTGGCGCATGAAAGATGACACGAAAGATGGCGAGTGAAAAGAGATGACACGTGAAAAGGGGTGGCGCAGTGAAAAGGGATGGCGCAGTGAAAAGGGATGGCGCAGTGAAAAGGATGGCGCAGTGAAAAGAGATGACACGGTGAAAAGGGTGGCGCAGTGAAAAGAGATGCGCAGTCAAAAGGGGGTTGTGCCAGTGAAAAGGGATGGCGCAGTGAAAAGAGTGACACGTGAAAAGGTGCGCAGTGAAAAGAGATGCACGTGAAAAGGGGTGGCGCAGTGAAAAGGGATGGCGCAGTGAAAGGGATGGCGCAGTGAAAAGAGATGCCTATGAAGATGACATAAAGGGATGGCGCAGTGAAAAGGAGCCGTGAAAAGGTGGGCGCAGTGAAAAGGGATGGCGCAGTGAAAAGAGATGGCGCAGTGAAAAGGGTGTGCCAGTGAAAAAAGGCAGTGAAAGTGGCACAGTGAAGATGAACGTGAAAAGGATGGCGCAGTGAAAAGGGTGCACATGAAAAAATGGTAGTGAAAAGTGCAAGAAAGGGATGGCGCAGTGAAAAGAGGGACATGAAAAGGATGACAGTGAAAAGGGATGGCCAGTGAAAAGGTTGCAGTGAAAAGGGTGGCACAGTGAAAAGGGATGGCACGTGAAAAGGGATGACACGTGAAAAGATGACACTAAAGGTGCCATGAAAAGAGATGACACGTGAAAAGGGTGGCGCAGTGAAAAGGATGGCGCAGTGAAAAGGGTGCGCTGAAAAGGATGGCGCATGAAAAGAGATGACACAGTGAAAAGGATGGCGCAGTGAAAAATGGCAGTGAATGGGGCAGGAAAAATGCGCATGAAAAGAGATGGCGCAGTGAAAAGGTGGCCAGTAAAAGAGGATGAAAGGGGCACAGTGAAGGAGATGACACGGTGAAAAGGGATGGCGCAGTGAAAAGGGGTGGCACAGTGAAAAGAGATGGCGTAGTGAAAAGGGGTGGCACAGTGAAAAGGGGGCAGTGAAATGGCCAGTGAAAAGAGATGCGCAGTGAAAAGGATGGCGCAGTGAAAAGGGATGGCACAGTGAAAAGGGATTGGCGCATGAAGGATGCGCAAAAAGAGATGGCCAGTGAAAAGAGATGGCGCAGGTGAAAAGGGATGCACAGAAAGAGATGCCGAAAAGATGGCACAGTGAAAAGGGATGGCACAGTGAAAAGGATGGACAGTGAAAGGTTGCAGTGAAAAAGGGGTGGCACATGAAAGGATACAGTGAAAAGGGATGACACGTGAAAAGGATGGCGCAGTGAAAGGTGGCACAGTGAAAAGGATGGCGCAGTGAAAAGGATTGTCAATGGAAAAGGATGGCACAGTGAAAAGGGTCACAATGAAAAGAGATGGCCAGTGAAAAGGGGTGGCACAGTGAAAAGGGATGGCGCAGTGAAAAGGGATGACACGTGAAAAGGGATGGCGCAGTGAAAAGAGATGACACGTGAAAAGGGATGGCCAGTGAAAAGGGATGACACGGTGAAAAGGGATGGCGCAGTGAAAAGGGTGTAAGTGAAAGGATGGCGCAGTGAAAGGATGTACATGAAAAAGGTGGTACAGTGAAAAGGGTGGTACAGTGAAAAAGGGTGGCACAGTGGCGCAGTGAAAAGGGGGTAGAGTGAAAAGGATGGCGCATGAAAAGGATTGTACAGTGAAAAGGGTGGTACAGTGAAAAAGGGTGGCACAGTGAAAAAGGTGGTACAGTGAAAAGGGATGGCGCAGTGAAAAAGTGGTGTACAGTGAAAAGGATGGCAGCGAAAAGAGATACACGTGAAAAGGGATGACACAGTGAAAAGAGATGGCGCAGTGAAAAGAGATGACACAGTGAAAAGGGATGACACAGTGAAAAGAGATGGCGCAGTGAAAAGGGATGGCGCAGTGAAAAGGGGTGGCACAGTGAAAAGAGATGACACGGTGAAAAGGGATGGCACAGTGAAAAGAGATGGCGCAGTGAAAAGGCATGGCGCAGTGAAAAGAGATGACACGGTGAAAAGGGATGGCACAGTCAAAAAGGGGTGATGGCACAGTGAAAAGAGATGACACGGTGAAAAGGGATGGCGCAGTGAAAAGGGATGGCGCAGTGAAAAGGGATGGCGCAGTGAAAAGAGATGGCGCAGTGAAAAGAGATGACACGGTGAAAAGGGATGGCACAGTGAAAAGAGATGGCGCAGTGAAAAGGAATGACACGGTGAAAAGGGGTGGCGCAGTGAAAATGGGTGGCACAGTGAAAAGGGGTGGTGGCGCAGTGAAAAGAGATGACACGGTGAAAAGGGATGGCGCAGTGAAAAGGGGTGGCGCAGTGAAAAGAGATGGCGCAGTGAAAAGAGATGGCGCAGTGAAAAGGGATGGCACAGTGAAAAGAGATGGCGCAGTGAAAAGGGGTGGCGCAGTGAAAAGGGATGGCGCAGCGAAAAGGGGTGGCGCAGTGAAAAGAGATGGCGCAGTGAAAAGAGATGGCACAGTGAAAAGGGGTGGCGCAGTGAAAAGGGATAGCGCAGTGAAAAGGGATGGCGCAGCGAAAAGGGACGGCACAGTAAAAAGGGGTGATACATTATTAGTCAGTCAAAGGGGGTGGCAAATCGTTTTGTTGGTGAAAAATAATGACATACTGGCTTGTTGGTTGAAAAAAAGGGGGGTGGGGGCAATTGTTTTGCTAAATTAAAGGAGTGGCATATTGCTCTGTTAGTGAAAACAGTGTGGCACGTTGCTTTTTAGTGGAAAGGAGTGGTGCCTAGCTTTAGCAGTGCAGGGGAACTTCTTTCAATGGAAGAGAAAGACCATCACTGTTTTTTTGTCTTTTTGTTTTTTGTTGTTGTTGTTGTTGTTGTTGCTTTTTTTGTATTAAGCTGTGGTGCATATAATTATTATGAATGGAGAAGGAGCATTTTGCCTGCACGTATTTTGCCGGTTTGGACAAGGACGATATTTTCTTTTTTTCCAACAGAGAGTAGGGAGCACTTTTTTTTCCATTCGCCAAGAAATGGCACACTGAATTTAATAAGGAGGTTTGGTTTTGTCAGTGAAGGCAAGGCCGACGTTGTTATCTCAACAAGAGGCAAAGAACCGTTGTTTTTCATCAGTATGCTATCTTTTGTCTGCTGACAAAACAACAACAGCAACAACAACAGTAACAACAACAGTAACAACAACAGTAACAACAACAACAACAGCAACAACAACAACGACGAAAATCAAGTCTGTCTTTCTCTGAGGCTAAACGTTATTCTCCCCTTTAAAACTTGCGTCTTAATCATCTCATTAGTAAAAGAAATCATGCAAACCTATGACAAAGCGATCGTATGTAGCCGTTGACTTCACTGGCGTCGAAGTCACGCATGCATGGTACATGATTTTGACGGTCAGTAAAATTTATTTCATGTCCTACACATCTTCTCGCTGCTTTTCCCAATAACCTTTTTTTCTTATTTTTTTCTTTTTTTAAATGATGATAATGATAATAACCCGTTGGTACCTTTCAACTATAGTTGATAGATATTTGTCGCGACTGTGCTCTCTCTCTCTCTCTCTCTCTCTCTCTCTGTCTCTCTCTGTCTCTCTCTGTCTCTCTCTGTCTGTCTGGCTGCCTGTCTGTGGATAAACTAAATAACATTTATAAACAGTAAACAAGTGGGGTATGTTTTGCTCCCATAAGGAAACCTAACACAGAGTAACTTTTATTCAAGACTGGCACAGCCTTTTAAACTTGAATAAAGTCAGACAAATACATAGACGAACAATCTAATAGCGGTGAAAAAACAAGCGCAGGCCAACAACTGAACTGTCTGGCAAAGATTTGGACTTGAGGGGAGGGGAGTTTGAAGATGGAGAAACTGGGAAAATGAAATTTAAAAAAAAAAAAAAAAGTTACAGATATGAAAACTCTTCACTAGCTGCATAAGGGAACCATCGCAATCCCTTTTGAAGGCAGATATATTTGTATTGCCTGCTCCGAGGCCTTTCGCCCGCTGGATCGGGACTCATCAGGGAGACACGGCTGGTTGTGTCTGCGCTCCCGGCGTCAAATAGAGACACACCACACGTCCATAATACTGTGGTGTTCTCACCACCATGGGTGCAAAAAAGAATCCAATAGCACCCCCAGACAGCCAGCGAAGAGTAGTAAATGCAACCAAACGAAAGTGTGGGGAGGAAAAAAGTTGCTGTAAAATTAAAGACATTAATGCAAATAATATAAAAATGTAGGGACAGTCTTTAGACCTACGCCTGAGGATCCCCCCAAAGATGCAAGGAGATCAAAAGACAAACACACAGATGGACAGAAAACAAATCAAATAACCTCATTTAATCAAAGCAAAATCGGAAATGAAATGAGGTAGGGACAGTAAACGATAAACAGTAAATAAGTGGGGTATGTTTTGCTCCCATAAGAAACCTAACACAGAGTAAACTTTTATTCAAGACTGGCACAGCCTTTAAACTTGAATAAAGTCAGACAAATACATAGACGAACAATCTAATAGTGGGGAAAAACAAGCGCAGGCCAACAACTGAACTTTCTGGCAAAGATTTGGACTTGAGGGAAGGGGAGAGGGGAGTTTTGAAGATGGAGAAACTGGGAAAATGAAATTTAAAAAAAAAAAAAAATTACAGATGAAAACTCTTCACTAGCTGCATAAGGGAACCATCGCAATCCCTTTTGAAGGCAGATATATTTGTATTGCCTGCTCCAAGGCCTTTCGCCCGCTGGATCGGGACTCATCAAGGAGACACGGCTGGTTGTGTCTGCCTCCCGGCGTCAAATAGAGACACACCACAGTCCATAATACCTGTGGTGTTCTCACCACCATGGGTGCAAAAAAGAATCCAATAGCACCCCCAGAGCAGCCAGCGAAGAGTAGTAAATGCAACCAAATGAAAGTGTGGGGAGGAAAAAAAGTTGCTGTAAAATTAAAGACATTATGCAAATAATATAAAATGTAGGGGACAGTCTTTGAGCCTACGCCTGAGGATCCCACCCAAAGATGCAATGGAGATCAAAAGACAAACACACAGACGGACAGAAACAAATACAAATAA
>JAFLJL010016605.1:0-2500 GCA_018398815.1 Conus ventricosus
CACTGCTGCAGACTTTGGTGATTTTGCAAAAGCATTTGATACCATTGATCATGATCTTTTATCTAGAAAATGTATCTTATATGGACTTACCTCAGACTCAGTAAATCTCCTTTCATCTTTTTTGAACAATAGAAGACAAGCAGTATTTCAAGATTCCATTATGTCACCTCTTATGACGGTGAAATATGGTATTCCTCAAGGATATATTTTAGGTCCTATTTTGTTTTCTATTTATGTTAACGATTTACCACTTCATGTAACGTCGTCTACTGAACTGTTTGCTGATGATACTACCCTTTATAATAACGATAAAAGTCCGGAATTAGTGTACTGCAACATGCAGAAAGATTTAGATAAATTAGTTAGCTGACCGAAGCAAATCATATGGCTCTTCACCCTCTCAAGTCAAAGTTCATGTTAGTTACCACCAGACAGAAAAGACAAAACATTAAAACCAGCCTGCCAAGCCTTAAAATTTATGACAAAGCATTGGAAGAAGTCGAATCGCACAAATTGCTAGGTCTTACACTTGATAATAACATATCTTGTCTAGCCACATATCTTTACTTTGCAAAAAACTGTCCAAGAAAGTGTTTCAGCTAAATAGAATAAAGCATTTTCTTGATGAGCATACTCGAAAGATATTTTTTCATGCATACATCCACCCGGACATAGACTATGCTTCAACGTGCTGGGATTTGGCAAGTAAAAACTCCTTAAGACCTCTTGAGAGCTTATACAGACGTTCTCTCAAACTTTTTCTGCTCAAATCATCGTCCCCCCTACCCAGTGATTACAAATACTTAGGTATTCTTCCTTTTGGTTTAAATGCCGCTTTAATAAAGCTAATTTTATGTACAAAATTATAAATAATTTAACGCCGTCTTATCTCCATAGAAAATTCATCGTGAACGATATTCGTAGCAAACATACTATTTTCACCCCACGACCTAGGACTAATCTCTTCATGACCTCCCTTACTTACTCGGTGCCAGACTTTGGAATGAATTGTCCGATCATCTTAAGAACAGCTGTAGTTTGATATCTTTCAAAAAGGCTTTCCACAATATGTTATGGAAACATCTTTAAAATGCCGGCATGGTTCGATTTCTAAGGACCTTTTCCCCAGTCCAAGTCAAATGGCCATTTTCCGCTCAATAAAACATGGTTGTAAGTTGTTGTTGTTGTTGTTTTTTCTTTTTGTTGTTGTTGTTGTTGAGGGCATGGTGTAAAGAAGCTTGTCAGCTTATGTGTTTACCCTCAATCAAACATTCGTATTCTCTCTCTCTCCACCCCACCCCCTCTAGCCTTAATCATTTTGTTTTCTTCTTGTGGTTGTTGGTAGTGTGGTGGTGGTGTTTATTGGTTCTTTTTCTTGGTGGTGGTGGTGTTTATTGGTTCTTTTTCTTCTTACTTCTTTTGTCAAAGGTTTTCATGCAAGCAGTTGTTGCATTTTTTCATGTGTGTTTGTTTGATTTGCTTTTTACTCTATATTGATTTTTCCTTGCCCAGGGGCTGGATGTGGAAGGCATCCATGCTTGGTCCACTGCCTCTTGAAGTGGAATTCGTTCGTTTGTTCTCTCTCTCGCTCTCTCTCTCTCTCTCTCTCTCTCTCTCTCTCTCTCTCTCTCTCTCTCTCTCTCTCTCTCCTCTCTGTCTCTCTCTCTCTCTCTCTCTCTCTCTCTCTCTCTCTCTCTCGCTCTCTCTCTCTCTCTCTCTCTCCATTTACCCCAAACCTACACCTTGGCCTTTTCCTTTCCCGTTTCCTTCCCCTTGTTCGCAATGTTCACGCGTTTTTCTATTGCGTTCGTTTGTCAATGGTGTGAACAATAGTTAATTTGTACTGAACTGTACAAGATCTTGTTATACTTTGTTCTTTTTATGTGTATTTGTATTAATTTGATCTTTAATTCGTTTTTCCTTTCCTTTTGCCCCAGGGCTGGGTGGAAAAAAGCATTAAGTGTTGCTTATCGCATTACCTGGTAAAATAAAATTTCGTTCGTTCGTTCTCTCTCTCTCTCTCTCTCTCTCTCTCTCTCTCTCTCTCTCTCTCTCTCTCTCTCTCTCTCTCTCTCTCTCTCTCCTCTCTCTCCTCTCGCATAGTAATAATTGCCAGTGTTTAATCAACATCAAGCGCATGGTTCTTCTTCTTCTTCTTCTTCTTCTTCTTCTTCTTCTTCTTCTTCTTCTTCTTCTTCTTCTCCCACTGCTGCTGCTGCCGCTGCTGCTGCCACGGCTGTTGCTATTGCTGCTGCTGCTGTTGCTGTGGTTCAGTGTCTCCTCTTCCTCCTCCTAGTCCCCCTCTTCTTTCTCATCCTAGTCTTTCTTTTCCTCCTCCTCCTCCTCATCTTTATCATCCTCCTCCCTCTCCTCATCTTTATCCTCTTCCTCCCTCCTTTTCTTCTTGTTCCTCATAAACTGCTGAAGCTGGTGCTACTGTTGTTGGTACCACTTCTGCTACTATAGCTGCGATTCTCCTGTTGGTGCTGGTGCTACTGTT
>JAFLJL010016605.1:17500-22558 GCA_018398815.1 Conus ventricosus
ACACACACACACACACTCACTACACACACACGCTTCACACACACACACACACACACACACACACACACACACACAACACACACAACACACACACACACACACACACACACCACACACACACACATCTCTCACACACGGACACACATACACACAACGTGTACACAATCATGCACACTGTGATAGGAAGCGTGTCTTGCCATCAACTCCTTGACCCGCATCAGTAGAAACGTTGTAGAATGAATATACTCTTCACTGCCAGCCAATATATTGCAGATTGGACATACTCTTCTCTGCAAGCCATATATTGACAGAATGGACATACTCTTTCATGCCAGAAATATATTGCAGAATGGACATACTCTTTCACTGCCAGGCCACTATATTGAACTTGGACATACTATTTCACTGGCCAGCACCACTATATTGCACAATTGTCATACTCTTTCACTACAGCAAATATATTGCAGAAGGGACATACTCTTTCACTACCAGCGAATAGATATTGCAGGAATGGACTTACTATCACTGCCTGCCTATTGAATTGTAAATGGAGATACTATTTCATGGCCAGGCCAATATATTTCGCATTGGACATATATCATCTGCCAGCCAATATGATTGCACAGTGGACAATTACTCTTCACTGCCAGCAATATGTTGCAGATCGGACACACTCTTTCACTGCAGCCAATTTATTTCACAAGGGACATACTCTTCTCTGCAGCCAATATATTGCCACAATTGGACTCTTTTCACTGCAAGCCAAAAATATTGCACAATGGACATTTTTTTTTTTGTGTTTTTAACCTTCTTGTTCAGTGCCAGCCAATATATGGCGCAATGGAAATACTCTTCACTGCCAAGCCAATATATTGCAGAGATGAACATATCTCTTAACTGCCAGCCAATATATTGCTGAATGAAACATACTCTTCCCACTGCCAGTCATATATTGCAGAATTGGACATATCTTCACCAGCCAGCCAATATATTGCACATTGGACATAACTCTTCTCTGCAAGTCAATATATTGCAGATGGACATACTCTACACAGCAGCCAATTATTGCGATGAAAAACATACTCTTTCACTGCCAGCCAATATATTGCACAACGGACATACTAGTTCACTGACAGCCTATTTATTGCAGACGGACACCTCTTCACTGCCTGTCAATATGTTCCCACAAGGGGACTATCGATCTCTTCAATGCACCCAATATATTGCCCTGGAATCTCTTCTCTCCCATCCAATTATTGCAGAATGGAATGTCGTCACTGCACCCAAGTTTGAAAAATGGACATACTTTCACTGCGCCAATATATTGCAAAAGGACATTCTTTCTCTCCCACCCAAATATTGCCGAATGGACAAACTCTTTCCTGCCAGTCAATATTTTGCAGAAGGAATACTATTTCACGAGCCAATATATTGCAAAATTGGAATATTTCCTCCCACCCAAATTTATTGCACAAGGGACATAATTTTTCATCCCAGTCAATATATTGCCCAATGGCTCTTCTTTCACTCCCGCCAATTTATTGCAAAAAGGGCATCTCTTCATGCACCCAATAATTGCACGGGAAAATACTTTCCTGCCACCAATATTGCACAATGGACAACTCTTTCCTGCCCCAAATATTCACAAGGACTACCTTTCACTGCCAGCCAATATATTGCACAATGGACTCTTTCACTCCCAGAATATTTGCAAGGACTATCTTCCTGCCGCCAATATATTGCAGAAGGGCATACTCTTTACTCCCACCCAATTATTGCAGAATGGCCCAAACTCTTCACGCCGCAGTTTTTAGTGTGTCTGGAGGTGCGGGAAAACGGTGTAGGCCTCCAGTGTGCTTCTTCATAGGGTTTTTTCCAAAGCAAAAAAGTAAACGAGGAATAATGTAATGGGAGAGAGGAGGAGGAAGAGGGAAGAGGGAGAGAGAGAGAGAGGGGAAGAGAGGGGGGAGAAGAGAGGATGAAGTGGGGTATTGGGTTTTGTATCATCCGTGATGTCATGCTTTTTATCCTGTCTAGAGAGACTGTAAATTTTCCCCTCCTTTTCGTTCCATTACGAACAAAGGGGGAAGCCCAAAAACGGAGGAGAGAGAGAGAGAGAGAGAGAGAGAGGAGAGGAGAGGAGAGGGAGAGAGAGAGAAGAGAGGGAGGGGAGGGGAGAGAGTCAACTACTTGATATTCTGGGTATTGTGGGCCTGGCAGACGATGTCGCCGGTGGCTTTTAGCCCCTGTCTGCATGGGAGTGGTTCTGCCCCTTTTTTCCTGCCCATTTTTAGTGGAGGTTTTGAAACCCTTCTCCCACCCTGCCCTAAAATGGAGTACTTCAAATCCCCGGCTACCCCCCCGCATGGAGGATGGAGGGGAGGGGGGGGGGGTGGAGGGCGACGGAGGGGGGGGGGAGGGGGGAAGGAAGGAGGACAGAGAGGATGAAAGGCGAGAGAGGGAGGCGGGGAGGAAGGAGGAGAGAGAGAGGGAGAGAAGAGAGGGGAGGGGAGGAAAAGGGAAAAGAAGAGAGAGAAGGGAGGGGAGAGAGAAGAGAGAGAGAGTTTTGTGGTTTTTTTTTGTGTTCATTTTCCCCCCGTGCGTGTTTGGGAAGAATGGTATTTCCCCCCCCACTGGATTCACCGAGTTGGGTTTGGGGTAAATGAATGGCGCAGTTTTTTTTTTTTTTTCCTTCTCAACATTGCATGGTGGGGGGGGGTGGGGGGGGGCAGTCTATAAACCCAGCCCGCAAATTTCCCCAAGAGTTCCCGAGGCAGCTGTTTTCGGGAAAAGAAAGAGAAAAAGGAAAGATTTGCTGGCACCTGTGGTTCCCTGTTCCCCACAACACCAACACACCACACACACACACCCAACACACACACACACACACACACACACACACACACACACACAACACACACCACACAACCCCCCCACCCCCCCACCAACCCCACAACCCCACACAACACAAACACACACCCCACACACACACACAACAACAAAACACACACACCAACAACACACCCCACACACACACACAACACACACCAAAAACACAACAAACAACACACACACACAACACACACACAGCTGAGGGGGGGTGAGAGCAGATAAGAAACAGTGGAGTTTTGGATCGGGGCATCCCCTATGCCAAAAGGCGACGGGGGAAAGGGCATCGGCATGCACGAACAGCTAAGCGGGCAAGCCGGTTCAAAAAAAGAATAACTAGATTGGTCTCCCCCCACCACCCCCGTCCCCCCAATCAAACAAGGAACGAATACGAAAAAAAGAAAAGGAGTTACAAAAGTGAAATGTGCAAAAAATGATTTCGGCATCGTCCCCAAAAACAAAAACCCAATGAAGAAGAAACAGTTTCCGTTTCATTATCATATTAGTTCTACATTGTTTTATTCAAGTCACCAATCTTCTTCTTCTTCTTCTTCTTCTTCTTCTTCTTCTTCTTCTTCTTCTTCTTCTTCTTCTTCTTCCAGCCTGATGTGGCCCTTCGCGGTCGGCTGGGCTATAAGCAACATTATCTTATTTATCTTCCTCTTTTCTTCTTCTTCTTCTTCCTCCTCCTCTCTTCTTCTTCTTTTTCTTTCTCTTCTTCTTCTTCTTCTTCTTCTTCTTCTTCTTCTTCTTCTTCTCTCTCTCTCTCTCACTTTCTCTCTCTCTCACTCTCTCTCTCTCTCTCTTCTCTCTCTCTCTCTCTCTCTCTCTCTCTCTCTCTCTCTCTCTCTCTTCAGAGCTAATGTCAATAAGTTGTGTTCATTGGATCTCTCCTACACATAAATTGGTTAGTTCCCCCCCCCTCTCCCCCTTATCCCTCTTCTTTTTTTTCTACTTTCTTCTCTAGGGACAAATCATGAACAGAAATCCTCGGTGACTGTGTACATCGTTTGTCTGGCCGTCTCAGATCAATTCTATTGACTGATGATGATGTTTAAGGATGTCTGGCATCGCTCTATATTCCTTGCCTGCGTTAGGGAGACTGAGGGCGGGAGAGGGATCCATATGGGCGTTTATGTATTTGTAGAGAGAGATGTGTGTGTGTGTTGTGTGTGTGTGTGTGTGTGTGTGTGTGTGTGTGTGTGTGTGTGTGTGTGTGTGTGTGTGTGTGTCTGTGTCTGTGTGTCTGTATGTGTGTGTGTGTGTGTGTGTGTTTGTGTGTGTGTGTGTGAGTATGTGTGTGTGTGTGTGTGTGTGTGTGTGTGTGTGTGTGTGTGTGTGTGTGTGTGTGTGTGTGTGTGTGTGTGTGTGAGTATGTGTGTGTGTGTGAGTGTGTGTGTGTGTGTGTGTGTGTGTGTGTGTGTGTGTGTGTGTGTGTGTGTGTGTGTGTGTGTGTGTGTGTGTGTCGCAGCCACGTGTATGAAGATACATTTATTTATGTATCTTGTTTGTTTTACTGAACCATGGTACTTTGAGTTCGCTTTTCCGATGAAATGAAACAAATAAAAGAAAAAAATCAACATATCAAACCTGTTCCACATGCATTATTTAACAACACCACAATAAAACCAAAGCTATGTGGATAGGCGAAGTCTGATGCACCTAAGTATTGACCGGAATACAGCAGCGAGATGACATTATTCTAATTACTTTTTTTGTTTTTTGTTTGAAGTTTAATCTTTCCAAGTCATTACTATAACGATGAAGAATTGTTAACTGCACTTGTTTTCCCCCACTATTATTGTTCAGCATTCTATTGTTAGGTCAATCAGTGGGAGATTGCATCTCTTAGGAGATCAAGTAAAGGTTGTTCTGTACAGTTCTTAGCCACTCACATGCTTGGGTTATTGAACAGCAGAGCTGACCACTCAGCCTGTTCCATATCTTTTGATCTCCATTGCATCTGGATGGATCTCAAGTATAGGCTCAGGATTGTTCCCCTACTTTTTTAGTTTGAAAAATGCTTTTTTGTTTTTTTAGCAAAATTTTTTTCCCCTCCCAAACCCTTTTTTTGGCGTATATACTGTACCATGTAGACAATAGCATTCAGGCAGTTTCTGTTGCCAGGGCCCAAGTTTTTGTGGGCTAAGCAAATGATAAGACCCGGGG
>JAFLJL010016607.1:10000-16065 GCA_018398815.1 Conus ventricosus
TGACATCTGTGATGATGATAGCACTGCAACTTGGAAGCAGGCGGGTCAGTTGCAGGGCTGGTTAAAGGGGTAGGTGATGTCTTCTTGGAAGCGATGGAAAGAAGATAATCCTTTTTGATTCCAGGTTGGAACCGGCCTGCTGAGTGCCTTTTTCTTTTGCAACATAATCAAATAATATGAGAGAGACAAAACTTGTCAAGAATCCCATTGTCTGTTACAATTTTCCAGCGATATTGCTTCTGATGTTATGTGCAAGTGGGAAGATGTGGCTAGCAGAGACAAAGACAGCTTTCCAACTGTTTATGAGTACTGATAGGGTTACGCAGGAGCCTTTGTTAGGGCTGTTGCTAGGGGGTACTATTGACCACACCTGTGTATTGTGTAAGAGGCAGACTACGATGGGTAGTGGATACACGTCAATCAGGACATCCATCCCTCTCCTTACCTCCCTTCTTCCCTCCCTCCTACCAACCCTCTGTGTGCATGTGATTGTGTTTTTTTTTTGTGTGTGTGGTGTGTGTGTGTGTGTGTGTGTGTGTGTGTGTGTGTGTTGTGTGTGTGTGTGTGTGTGTCCATCATGCTGAGAAAATAAAACTTCTTGCTGATACCCATGTCACAAAAGTCATGTTGTAAGTGGGTGGGTGAAGAAAAACTACCAGACAAATTGCAACAGACACAAGGGCATCCAACTGCATGACAGAAAAAGAGAACATGAATGGGAGTACTCACCTGACAAATCTTGCAGCTCTCCACTTAAAACATGCATGACACTAAGAGGCTGACTATGTTGTCGCTCAGCTGAGGTGACTGGTTAAAGGGAGACAATCAACTGTCATTTTTCAGTATCATCCTGAAGCCTATTAAAAACGCCACAACTCCTTGTAAAATAAATGTTGGCATGAAATATGGTACGAAAGTGTTCAAATTTTTTTTTCCTATCAATTAATTTTTTGCTACGTTAGAGGGTAACAGTCGGAGTTTTCAGCGGTCAAAAGTGATCGGACATCCCCAGAAGTGACGTTTTAGAGGGGTATGTTAATTTTTTTAAAAAGCACAACACACTGCATACACTATTTCAAGTTCATGCCACCATGGCCATACTATTTTTTAAAAGTGTTGGCCTGAGCTTAGCGGTAAGTGCTTCAACAGTCACTTTGATTTTGATACTGCCAAAGAGTGAAAGGGGGTGGTTGCACCCTGTGGCAGAGCAAACAACAGGTGTGTACAAAGGTCTTGTGATCGTGAGTACTGTGTTAGTGTCTGGTTGCCATGGGAACCATTTTTGTGTGTCAGAATAATCGGACTTTGCCATAATGCCACCATTTCTTTGGGGCAAGGGCAGATGACTTATGTGCAGGCTGCACACAAAAAAAATTCATGCACCAAGGCACTTTGCTTACGGAGTTAATTATCTATAGACTGGCACAATTTGGTTGTTTTGAGACTTATTGTGTCTGAAAGTTGATTCTCCTCGTTTCTTTCACACGGCCATTGAGGGACAAGCCAGGTGGCTCCAAGCAGACAGGCTGAAAGCAGAGGAACGGGACTGTTTGGGGGGCACCAGCTGGCTCAAAGATAAGGTCACGGGTAAGTGCAGAGGCTTAAAATGTGACGTCAGTCAACGGGAAGGTCATGTATTTGAAGACTGTGAATGATGCCGTCAGCTGAAATCCCCCAAACAGGTGACATGACTGGTGGGTGGTTGTTCCTCTGAACAAATATCACTTCAATATGAAATGCTGGCTCAAATCCATGCAAGGTCTCAAAACGTTCACATGGGTTATTTGGTGAGTAGGTGCAACATCCTCATTGTGGCGTGTGGCCGCATTTTTTTTTATTTTTTTTTCTCTTTTTTTTCTTTTTTTTTTTTTTGCTGTCCCAACCTCTGCACCACCTCAGAGGCAGTGCACCCACACCGCTCATTCCGACACCCTGTCCACAGCCACAGCCCGGTCGGCCCCGCCGCAGCCCCGGCACCGGTAATCCACAGGGGGTAGTCAATGTCAAGTCGTCAAGAGGCAACCCACCGGAGGAGACACTGCACTGCTGCCGAGTCACTTCGGTGGTGTTCAGTGGCGCCTGTTCTGATCTAACATACGCAATACACCACCTACTAAGCCCCCTACTGACGACAATAATTGCTTAGTCGCGGAGCCGGCGTGAGTGAGCTCTCCCTCCGGAGGGCGCCACCACGTCCGTCCAACGACAGCCCCCATGGACTCGCCGATACCGGTGACCCCGACGGAACCAAACCAAGGCTACAGACGTGGAGAGGACATCGAAATTGAGGTCACCATGAGAGCAGGGCATGAAGGGCTACAGAACTTGAGGCTTTTTTTTAAAATGCTGATCGATGAGAATGAAGATGACTAAGATGATGCTACGGATTTCCATTTCGGTCTGAGACTACATGACAGGGCTGTACTCTACGCTTCCTTTTATAATATACCCGGCGTCAACCAGGCCCAGAGATACAGGCACCTGCAGTGTTGGTCAGGAAATTTGAACAACACTCTCAGAAACGCATCCATTAAGTGAATGAAGCTCGACTGCGTGGTCCCAGTCTTCCCAACTGAGTCCGCAGCAAACTCAACTCTGGGTAGGAGCTGGTCGGCGCAGAAAAACCCAATGGCTCTGATGGGATTCGAACCCACGACCTCCCAGTCGGGAGTCCGCGACGCCAACCACTTCGCCACGGCGGCTGGTGCGGGTGGCCGCATTGATTCCTCCCTTCACATCGACGCCAGGCCAGTGTCTATCTTCAGCTAGTTCTCTGTTTGCTAGCATTCAACCCTGTAGAGTCTCTCTTTACGGTATTAAGCGGGGAAGTGAAGGGAAAAGCCTGACAGTACAGTAGAAACATAAACGGTAACTAATTAAAAGAACTTCGTCAATGGTTGATTGATAACAGATGACAAAGATGTCGTCAAAGGTTGACTGATACCAGATGACAAAAATGGGAGGAACACATTCAAAAGTGGCAGGCGCACTTTTTATAGAACATTTAAATCGTCTTGGAATTGTGAAGTATATCTTTTGCATGCATTGGTGAACATTTAAAGAACTATATGACAAGCATGAGATTCGAAATAGCCGATATATTCACTCCAATGGTGATGAAGATGCTTTTATGTGCCCATTGTGTTAGAAAGCCAAAGACGATGAATAACATTTTTTGCTGTACTTCTCTGCCTTCCAAGATTTAAGAAAGGATTCTACCGCCCTCGCCCCCCTTCCCCAAATATCTGAAACAATGTCTGTTTAATGTACTGCTAACGGCAAATCGAAATGGAATTATATTGAAGAATGTTTGCATATATTTGTATAAAGCATTTAAAGACGTACTGTATTACTCAGTTAAAGTGGTGTTGGATTATGCAGTCGGAACGAATACATGTTCGACTATCATGCCATCTTATGTAATTGTCTAATTGTTTATAGTTTATTTAAAAAATGTATCGTCAATGTATTGTACCCCCTTCAGAAGGGGCCATGGCCTAAAGTGACTCTCTCTCTCTCTCTCTCTCTCTCTCTCTCTCTCTGTGTGTGTGTGTGTGTGTGTGTGTGTGTGTGTGTGTGGTGTGTGTGTGTGTATGTGTGTGTGTATGTGTGTGTACTCTCTTCAGAATCAGCCATGGCCTATACTGAATAAACGTCCGCTTCCGCTTCTCTCTCTCTCTCTCTCTCTCTCTCTCTCTCTCCTCTCTCTCTCTCTCTCTCTCTCCCCTACTTTTAAGTCAGCTCTGACACTATAGAAACAACTTTTGACCTAGCCTCTACAGTCCCGTACCTCAGATTTTCCATATTTATCAGAAAATAAGGCAACCCACAAGTTCTGAACGTTTCTCTCGGGGCAGACTCATCAAAGGTGGTGTGTAGGAGTTGGCTCCAGGCTGTAAGCCATTATTGGAGTGGGGCTGGCATCGATTCCTTCCTTCACATCAGCACCAGGCCAGTGTCAGTCTTTCGCTACAACTCTGTATGCTGGCTTTCATTCCTCTAGTCTCCTATGTATGCAGAAGTTAAGGGGAAGAGTGGAGAAAAATTCTGAATGCAAATCCTTTCTCTTTGTTTTCGTAATCATTCGAATCTGTCCCAATGTCCCTTTGTCTCGGTCTCTATGTTACTTTGCGTCTCGTTTTTTGTCTGTCAGTCTCTGTCTCTGTCTCTGTCTCTCTCTCTCTCTCTCTCTCTCTCTCTCTCTCTCTCTCTCTCTCTCTCTCTCTCTCTCTCTCTTTAGCATTTAAATACGCCCCCACCCCCTTCCTACACCCCCACTCCTTAACTTTTTATCCCTGGCTCGCTGTGTCTTTCTCTTCTTTCTCTTCGTCTCTCACACTTTCTTCTCTCTTCTTCTTCATCTTCTTCTTTTCTTTTTTCTTCTTCTTCTTCTTCTTCTTCTTCTTCTTCTTCTTCTTCTCTCTCTCTCTCTCTCTGTCTCTGCCCCCCCCCTCTCTCTCTCTTCTCTCTGTTCTCTGTGTGTGTGTGTGTGTGTGTGTGTGTGTGTGTGTGTGTGTGTGTGTGTGTGTGTGTGTGTGTGTGTGTGTGTGTGTGTGAGCAGAATGGTTAACTTGAGCAACACCTCTCTTGGACATAACTCTCTCTCTTCTCTCTCTCTTCTCTCCTCTCTCCTCTTCTCTCTCTCCTCTCTCTCTCTCTCCTCTCTCTCTTGATCTGATCGTCCCATGTGCCCATGAAACTGATTCACATGACCGACAATGATTGACAAGTGTATGGCAAAAGCAATTTATTCTAAATATTTCATTCCTATCAGCTTCGATGCCTCAAAAGTCGGTAGCAAGTGACAAAAGCATTTTTACAGACAGAAAAAGAAATTATGGAAGAGAGAGAGAGAGAGAGAAGAGAGAGAGAGAGAGAGAGAGAGAGAGAGAGAGAGAGAGAGAGAGAGAGAGAGAGAGAGAATACGTGTATGATTACGAATAAGAATACGAAAATTAATACTGAGGTGCATACTTATTCAGTTTAGGGCCAAGTCCATTGAAGGAGGTGAGAGCCAAAACACAACACTAAAATAAAAAAATCTAAAACACTTTTTCAAACATTACATTGAAATCATTATACACGCAGAAAAGGAGCACTGCAATAAATCAGACCAACTGTAAGCATGCTAAGATACCCCAAACCGTATCTCTCTTTTCAGCTTCGTAGACATACACGGCCATATTGAAAGTAGTAGCGTCATTTCTAGACGACATTAAGATATACATTCGAAAGTTATTTAGGGCTTTTATGATACTGGGGATGGACTAATTTCAGTTTCCAGGTCATGTAAGACAAGACAACATAAAAGAAAATGTTAACTCGTGTTCTCTCGCCAAACGCAACACAACCAACTCTGCACTCCATGTTCATTTGTAAATCGATATTCACACGGTGACAAGTGATGTCAATTACACCAAATTCAATGACTAAATGAGAGAGAGAGAGAGAGAGAGAGAGAGAGAGAGAGAGAGAGAGAGAGAGAGAGAGAGAGAGAGAGAGAGAGAGAGAGAGAGAGAGACGGCGATGGAACGTAATGCTAGGATTAATCACCTCCGTCAACGAGGTTTTCGACCACGTCCGTTTCTTTGCCTGTTTGTTTGTTTGTTTGTTTGTCCGTCTTTCAGCAAGATTACACACACACACACACACACACACACACACACACACACACACACACACACACACACACACACACACACACACACACACACACACACACACACACACCACACACACACACACACACACACACACACACACAACACACACATTGTCTGTTACAAAAGATCTTTTGGTAGTGGAAATTCTCTCTCTCTCTCTCTCTCTCTCTCACCTCTCTCTCTCTCTCTCTCTCTCTCTCTCTCTCCTCTCTCTCTCTCTCTCTCTCTCTCTTTCTCTCTTCTCTCTCTCTCTCTCTCTCTCTCTCTCTCTCTCGTAGTTTTCTGATGATAAAAGGAACGAACAGACTGGCATTTCTTGTGCCATTGTTATAATGGTGAAACTTCAACCGTCTCCTCTCCCCCGCATCCCCTAATTCCCATTCTCCCATCTTCACCTGCCCC
>JAFLJL010016608.1:0-20836 GCA_018398815.1 Conus ventricosus
GACAATCTATACACCACAACACCCCCTCAACAATCTATACACCACAACACCCCCTCAGACAATCTATACACCACAACACCCCCTCAGACAATCTATACACCACAACACCCCCTCAGACAATCTATACACCACAACACCCCTCAGACAATCTATACACCACAACGGCACCTCAGACAATCTATACACCCAACACCCCCTCAGACAATCTATACACCACAACACCCCTCAGACAATCTATACACCACAACACCCCCTCAGACAATCTATACACCACAACACCCCCTCGGGACAATCTATACACCACAACGGCACCTCAGACAATCTATACACCACAAACCACCCCCTCAGACAATCTATACACCACAACACCCCCTCAGACAATCTATACACCACAACACCCCCTCAGACAATCTATACACCACAACACCCCCTCAGACAATCTATACACCACAAAACCCCCTCAGACAATCTATACACACAACACCCCCTCAGACAATCTATACACCACAACACCCCTCAGACAATCTATACACCACAACGGCACCTCAGACAATCTATACACCACAACGGCACTCAGACAAATCTATACACCACAACACCCCTCAGACAATCTATACACCACAACACCCCCTCAGACAATCTATACACCACAACACTCCACTCAGACATCTATACACCACAACAGCCCCTCAGACAATCTATACACCACAACGGCACCTCAGACAATCTATACACCACAACACCCCCTCAGACAATCTATACACCACACACCCCCTCAGACAATCTATACACCACAACACCCCCTCAGACAATCTATACACCACAACACCAACTCAGACAATCTATACACCACAACAGCCCTCAGACAATCTATACACCACAACGGCACCTCAGACAATCTATACACCACAACGGCCACCTCACGACAATCTATACACCACAACAGCCCCTCAGACAATCTATCAAACCACAACAGCCCCTCAACAATCTATACACCACAACAGCACCTCAGACAATCTATACACCACACACCCCCTCAGACAATCTATACACCACAACGGCACCTCGACAAGCTGAAACCCTCCCCACTCACACCCTCCCCCCGTCATATGTGTGTGATGTGTGTGTGTGTGGTGTGTGTGTGGTGTTGTCGTGATGTGTGTGGTGTGTGTAGGTGTGTGTGATGTGTGTTGTGTGTGCATGCGTTCGTGCGTGCGTATTCAGAGAGAGAGAGGAGAGAGTAGAGAGGAAGGAGACATAGCAAGAGAGGAGAGAGCAGAGAGAGGAGAGAGCAGAGGCGAGAGGAGAGAGAGAGTGCACACACACACACCACACACACAGAGACAGAGAGAGAGAGAGGAGAGAGAGAGGAGTAGAGAGAGGAGAGAGAGAGTAGGGAGAGACAAACAGAGAGAGAGAGAGAAAGAAGTTGTGTGTGTGTGTGTGGGTGTGTGTGTGTGTGTGTGTGTGTGTGTGGTGTGTGTGTGTGTGTGTGTGTGTGTGTGTGTGTGTGTGGTATAGAGAGAGAGAAAGGAGAGAGAGAGAGAGAGAGAGACGAGAGGAGAGAGAGAGGAGAGAGAAGAGAGAAGAGAGCAGAGAGAGAGAGGGAGGAGAGGAAGAGAGAGAGAGAGAGAGAACAATTGAACAATGAAAGAGAGGTGAGAGAGAGAGAGAGGGAGAGAGGAGAGGGAGGAGGAGAGAAGAGAGAGAGAGAGGATGGAGGAGAGAGAGAGAGAGTAGAGAGAGAGAGGGAGAGAGGAGAGAGAGAGGAGACATAATGCTACTAATTCTGACCATGCATTTTCACTGTATGATTCACTGTTAAAGATATGTCATTCTGATCTTGAATTCACAAGTGAACGCCATTTTTACCTATTCAAACAAAAACTGTCTTGCTGCTTTTTCACTTTTTTCTGTATTGTGTGGTCAATGACACATCCCAACAGACATAGAAAAGGTTCTCAAGTATGCAACAAACATGCTCAATGTAACTGCAATTGTCCCTTTCCATCACTGATTGGAAAACGGAGACTTATCTACTTTTCCATGGCAGAATGTGACGCAGCAAACTCCAGCAGAACAGCACCCACACCGTCGAGTGTCACACTTGCCTGCACACTTGCATATTGTGAGCAAAGTGGGTGGCAAGGGCTTCATGCATTTAGATGGCAACAGGGTGTCAAAATGTTGCTCCCACCCATGTTCTAGTGGTTCTAGGTAGTCCTCACGTTGTGACTGGCCGTCCCGAGCAGATGGCATGCTTTGTGCACCAGAAAGGCTTCTCTGTGGATGTGGCCTCTGATGACACTGCTTGTGGGTGGAAGAGAGTCAGTTCCAGCTGTAGCACTGCTGAAGTTCTCCACTCTGAGCTGGTTGAACGTTTCAGCAGTTGTTGTTGGTCTGACACTCGCCCAGACATGTACAAGGTACATTTCCGCCAGAGCTTCATCTTGCTCTGACAAGCTGTCCGTCTCTCCAAAGTTCGTCAGATGCTGCACAGGGTCAGCGGCCATAGCAGCGTGCTTCGTCCGTACCTTACTCATACAGTCATCTCCAGTCAGTGTGTGTGCTTTGATCACTGACTTGGCCAGCGGTGCTCCAAGCCTAGAAACTGCTTGGTGCAGTGGAAGCATCCGCCGCTTCTCACCTATGCCAAACTGCTGCCAGATTTCCTTCAACCCCAGCGCTTGGAACTGAGGGGTGTAGTGAAGCAGTAGTGCGAAAGTGTCCGTGTCGTTGGAAACTACTGTTACGGAGTGGGGGGGGGGGGGGGGGGGGGGGGTAGGGTGTCACTTGCTCCCTGTCTCAATGCTTGTCGCTTCCCCCTTGTACATCTCTCGTTCAAATGACCACATGAGAGAGCTCCAAATTCCAGTTCTTTTATTGCCCAAATGTTGTTGTGGGGGCATAGGGTGATGAGGACATGTATACAATGATAAGAACCCTACGTCCCTAACTAAATGGGCGAGCCGAAATGATGTTTGCCCAATTAACTTTCAAATTTTCCCCTCAGAAGATTCCCTACCTAAAACAAAAACCCACCGAGCTATCTGAAACAAAAGACAAAAAAAACATTCTTAGCTTTCTAATAATAGTCTTAGGATCATGACAACATTCATCAAAATAATAACATAAGTGAAACACATAAAAAAAATGACATAACAAGAAGTACCCCTAAAAGTAAAAGTGAAAAAGGAATACTAACAATAAGCGATACACACAGACAAAATACATAACATGAAATACTAAAAAATAAGTGGCAAAGAAAACAAGATATTGGTTCACAAATTGATGTCATTGAGGGCTAGGAACTTGAGGCCGCAGGTGGATCTTGAACTCAAACCACACTATTGGTTTTCACATCACTGCACTAGCCGCTTTATACCTGGTTATTTCCCACTTTACGTAAAGAAATATTGGTATGGACATGTACATAACATTATAAACACAGCCAACTTCCCTACGAAGCATTGGCGTGCTTATCCTTTAGAGGTTTTAGCACTTCACACCACAGACTGTGGCATCTCAACTCTTACAGTTTTAAGACTACCACAGCCCAACTGTGAACTTCTGTTGCATGGACTTGCCCTATTATTTGGCAGTGTCCACACACATTTAACTAAGGACCTCAAGAACCATGCATCCTCATCAACCCCGAACAGGCTTTACCCCATTTCAAGGTTTCCACCAAGTTGAGAGAAGATATAAAAGGAAGGGGTCATCTAGTCTCAGTCTCCTAATCCCACAACTAGGGACTGATCTAGCTCCTTGGAGAAAAGATGGAAAGGAAAACACACAGTGGGAACAGACATAACCAACCCCACAATAAATTCCAGTGAGCAAGCACGGCAAAAACGAGATAAATATTTTTATTTAACAATATACATATACTTACTCTAACAATCTACACACACTTTCTCTCATGCCGTACTCCATAATAAAAAACAATGAAGGGAAGAGGAAAAATAAAACTCACAGAAGAGAACAGCATGAACCATTCAAAACCAAACCTACAAAAAGCGCACACACACACACAAAAATAAACAAACAAAATATCAGGCAAATAATTCTTTTAGATCAGTCAGTAGACCGATAGTGGAAGGGAGGTAATCTGGCCTTTTCACAAGACCTTTCAAACAAGTTGCACCCAAACTTCTCTACAGTCCAACATAGAAAAAGATCCTTTGGTCCATCTCAAAGCATTATCATGACAATCTTTCCAGGGATTATCCTTAGGCTGGCCCGGTTTGAACGTCTGTTTCCACCACGCATGCCAGAGCCCCAAACCAAAGAAAACTGTGTAGCCTCACCCAAGGCAACACAAAGCATAAAAACCCAGCTTCTTAGTAGGCTCAAATTTATTATGACAAGGACAAATGTACACAACCAAAAGTAAATAAACAATTTACCACACAAAAAGAAAACATCGCGTCCGGGAGAATTACTAGGCCGGGAAACGTTCTCAACCCTGATCATTCTAATAATTCTGGCACTACCTTCCTCAACATTGGCTGGTTCCAGAACAAAACCCCTAAACTACTCAACACATCTTAACCGAAAATAAAAGTCATTTCAACACCAACCTGGAGGCAGCAGACAGACTGGAATAGGATGTGTGTCTTGATCTGAGGGGGGTCAGGAGCCTTCTGACTGGCGCCAAAATTCAGGAGACGCGTCTGGCACCGGTGATGTAATTCTCTTGAAGGAGCCAATCACTAGCAACTCTCACCCAAAATGGTAACTTCCTTTTAGGTTTGAAATATTTTGTACTTACTCTTTACTTACAGCCCTACACTACTCTATTATTTGTTATTACTATCAATATATCTAGTAAACTAATAATAAACTACTAAAGGCTAGAACGAAAGCCTTAACTTGACCCAAACCGAACATTGAAAACAAACTGGGTCACTTCCGGAAGGGGAATAACACCCCTGTGTCTAGTTGCCAACTCCAGGAACTAATACGTGAAGTTGTTTCCCTTTGACCGCAAATGTCATTTACATGTCACACTACTATAACTCTCTTGCACTGTTTGACATGAACGGCCCACTCCACATGTACCACCAGTCTGGCGTCTGCCTCTTCAATCCAGCTGCGCAGGTCCGGGATTTCTTCACCGCCAGCTGCTTTGGCTGGAAGCACTCATCATCAGAGATGACAGAGCTGGCGATGATGACAGGATGACAGCTCAATTGCTCACCGTATCTCTAACCAGCAGCTGAAGATTTGTTTGTTCTTCTCAGATGCCCAGAACTTCTCAAGCTGTCGAGGGATGGGGTGTGTCTGCGTTCATGCCATACATTACGTTTCTTCAGTCTACATTTATTATCAAACCAGTCTCTGTTTTTGTTTCTGCTCGCAGTTACTCTCTTTTTCAAAGCGTAGGCTTTACCAATATCATTAAATCTGCTAACTTCATTGACGTTTATTGAAATAAGACATTCTGCAGCATCAAGCTGATTTTTAAGCTCTCGTGAGTTCATGGAAATAGAAAAAAGCTGTTCGTAGTGCTTTGATTTCCAACAATGATTTATACTTTCATTTTGTATGTGTTTCATCACATTTTAAACCAGTCTTTGTTTGTTTGTTTGTTTTTAGCCGTGTATAGTACGAGGGGCAAATGATTAGCTTCAATTGCTTCCTAACACAAGTGGTAAGTTTTTCTCTGAACGTTTCAAAACTATACACAGATACAAAGAATGGTAAAATGGGTTTCATTTTCACCACAACAGAGTCCATTGAGAATTACATTCTTAAGACCAAGCATACGCTTTAATGTTTTGTCCTGCCTGAGAGTGAGAGCACATTCTTTCATCCTCATCGTCTTTTTAAAATTCACGTGAAACTCTTTTTCGTTCCTGATTCCAGGAAACATATCTGACGTTCTGGTTGGCTCAGCAGTTGAGCGCAGCAGTTCTCTGGGTCCCACTCGCACCTTCGGGTGTATCTTTTTCTTCTCGGCCTTTTGGCCGACTCGGGGGAAAGGTCCAGTGACGGTGAGGAAAGACCCGCTGACCGCAGGGAAAGTCCTGTTGACAGCAGGAAAAAACTGTAACCTGGGATCCTCTTTAGAGGCACATAATGATCTTGTTGTGACAGTCTGTCCATGTTGGAGTTTTGCAGTCTGTACCTGTCAGTGAAACAATAACGAGCGAGGCTGCAGGAGGCACAGAGCATTTGCTTGACGTTGGCGTCTTTCGCCGTAGGGCTCTGCAGTCATGAAACACGGGCTGGTAAACCCATGAGACCGCTCCCTGGAGGTTCTGTCGTGTCACATCCAGAGGCCATTACACAATGGCATCTGCCAGGAAGCAACTATGTCCTTTGACGACTTAATGGAATGCCTTGTGCGTGCCTGCACCCTATGTGATCATAGCGCAGGCTTCAAGGGTGGTGGAGGATTGCTCCAGCTGGTTGGTTTGGCAGTTTAGGACAGCGCTTATCAGGGTGCCACTCGCACCTTTGATTGTATCTTTTTCGTCTGCATATGCAATTTATTTTCATTCACAATTCCAGGAGTGATATCTACCGTTCTGGCATTTAACACTTCACTTAATACATCGGTATCGCCAGCTAACAAAAACTTATCCACACTCTCTTCTAAGAATAAACAACAGCTACAATAACAACAGCAGCAGCTGCAAAAACAACAACAAAACAATATTAATGATAATGATAATAATGATGATTATAATGATAACAATCATAATAACAATGATGATTATGATGATAATAGTAAGAATAATAACAATAATAACGATAATAATGATATCAATAACAATAACAATGATAATAAGAATGATAATAATTACACACACACACACAAAATGTGTGTGTTTGAGAGAGAGAGAGAGAGAGAGAGAGAGAGAGAGAGGAGAGAGAGAGAGAGAGAGAGAGAGAGAGAGAGAGAGAGAGAGGAGAGAGAGAGAGAGAGAGAGAGAGAGAGAGACTGTACTGTGGTTTTTCAAATCAACCATGAACACTTGAATCACTGTACTGTGGTGAAGAAAATAACTGTTCAGCTCCTATAAATATCTTATAAAACAGGGGCGGATTATGGTGTTGACATGGGGGGGGTTCTGGAAATGGAATGTGAAGGCGCGAAGCGCCTGAGCAGTCTAGGGGGGTCCGGGGGCATGCCCCCCCCCCCCCCCCCCCCCCCCCCCCCCCCCCCCCCCCCCCCCCCCCCCCCCCCCCCGGAAATTTTTTTTTTCATGGATGCAAAATGGTGCAATCTGGTGCTATCGGACATTGAAAAAGGGCTCTGTAATAACTCCAAAACAGTCAAGAAAAATGAACGATTTTAAAAGAAACATCAGTTTACAGCCGAGGGGGGGTTTCCGTGCAACTGGGAAACCCCCCATAATCCGCCACTGTAAAAGCTGTAAATTTCTTTTTGAATGAAAACAAAACAAAAAGCAAAACGAGAAACCCCGTCGGCTCGTTGATACTCGGCTTGCTTATGTCATTTTCTGCGGAGGCTTTTCGCGCGCAAAAAACCTGATTTCACCTTGTGCATCCGCAGCAAACAAATGTGTTCGATATTGAAATACGGATTGTCGAGTACTTTTGGATGAAAACTAGTATATGTAGCATTAACTACGGGTACCTTTTTAAAGATTATTTCATCATTGGTGTCACATTAGATTTTGCCCCGCATATTCCCAGCGGAATAATACCGGTGTGATTTATGCTGTTGAGGCGTGCCAATGGACAAATACCATCACACGTGGGGAGCGTGTGAGTGCTTTTTGGTGATTGACGATTCGATTGTTTACGGTGAGTGAAAGTTATACCCCCCTCATACACTGCCTACAGCAGTGACTGTCGGTTACTATAGTGACCTAGCATGCCCTGGAGCTTCTTGAAGCCTCTGTGTTGCTCGAACTTCCTTTGCTACGGTCTCGAAAACAAGCCTACCGTTTTGCGGTATCGCAAGTCAAAATGGCGGATCAAAATTATTGTACACAAACATCGTACACCACTGCATTGAAATTACTTCATGAGAACTAGGTTTTAAAGGTTTGATGCTAGGAATTGCAGAAGTGCGGTTTGGTGAAATCTTCACATGCGCATCCATAATGACCACCTCCGTCGGAGTAAGCGATTGAGTAAGTACAGCCTTTGTCAAAAGAAACGCGAAACGATCTCCAACGAAGCGACCCAAAAGGCTAGTTTGAAACGGACCATAGCTGACCTGGACGGCAGACAGTTCAATGTCACATTTCCCGTGTTTGGTGTCTGCGTACGTGCAAAGCATGCATAGTCGATAAAAACACTCCACGCATGAGTGTATCCGGAGAGAGAAAGTGACAGAAAGAGGGACGAAGAGACACAAGTGAGAGAGAGAGAGACAGAGAAAGATAGACAGAGAGAGAGACGGCATTTTGTAGTGGCTTATGAACACGAGGTACTGGTCGGTAAGTTTCCAGCCAGCTTAGTTTCGTTTTCGTTCTGAAGGAAAGATTTTTATAAAGCACTGTAACACTAATCAACGTAAATTTTCATTTTCTTATAGAGTTGCTAACCACTGGAATGAAATACCTACTACCATTAAATTTGCACCTGATATTAATACTTTCAAGAATTTTCTAGACAATGATTCAAAATTTAGAGAATTGTTTCATGACTATGATGGATTGCAATGAAGATATTAATTGTAGCATGCCATATGACCCAAAAAGTGAAGAAATTTAGAGGGGACACATGACAGACCGTGAGGTCTAGGCTAATGAAGCCAGTCCCTACTACTACTACTACTACTACTACTACATGACGTCACAGCGCTGACGTCACCAGCGGGCTATTCTTCTTCTTCTTCTTCTTCCTAAAATACTGGTTCACTCAAAAACGAGTAGGTCACCAGCGCGCATATTAAAAAATAAAATAAAATAACATAAAACAGTGCGACTCTGACTGTTGGCCCCTGGAGCAAATTTGGCAACAAGGGGTCGCACTCGATTTAAAAGCAATGGCCAAATTCAGGCCCAGGTGATAATAAATATCTGGGGAAATAAAAATAGAAAATCATCAATATGCAGATCTCAAAACTGTCGAATCAATTTGTCCCTTGAATGAGATTGCACTTGTGGCAATCTTGATGGCACCCGGCAGTGAGTTCCACAGCCGTACAGAACTGGGATAAAAAGAATGTAAGTGGCTGTCAATATTTGATGCAGGTATGGTATAACATTGACCGCCACTCCTGGTGCTATTTTTATTCAATACTAGTTGTTCCATTGGAATATCAATTACTTTAGCTCTGCCTTTGAAAAAGGTGTTAAGTTTAATAAAGCTCTTCTCTCTTCTAAGGGGTTTCCATTCTAATTTCCTCATGTTCTTCCTAGTATTCCCCTTTTCTCTGATGTGGTTCCCTGTTACGAACCGTGCTGCTCTCTTCTGAATCTTTTCGAGGTTATCAATGTCCTTTAGATGGTAAGGATCCCAAACTGAGCAACCATATTCCAGTACTGGTCTAACCAGTGTTTTGTAGCAGTCGTCTTTAACCTTTTGGGGGCAGTCATTGATGTTCCTGTATAAGAAAGCTAAGATGTTATTTGCTTTCTTACATACTAAATTGTAATGTTCTTTCCATTTGAGACGACTATCTATAATCACGCCTAAATATTTTGCAGCATTAGTTTCTTTAAGAATAGTATTATGGATAGAATAATCTGATCTAATTGGTGAGCGTTTGTTACATATACGCAACACTTGGCACTTTTGGGGATGAAATTCCATTTTCCAAGTTCTTTCCCACTCTTGTAAAGCGTTTAGATCTTCGAACGAGATTTCGTGGGAGCAGACGAAATATGCGCGGATCGAGTGTGCTTTTTTTCTTAAATGTGACTAAATCTGCGTGAGTATGCGTGATATCATGCATTATAATGTTTTTATATATTATTTTGATTCACATTTTACAGCGGTTTTGCTATACTGTGCAAACTTAAAACTGGGTTTACAGGACCTTTAAGTTGGACAAGCCAGTGTTTATTGGCTTCACCGTATTAGAGTTGTCAAAGTAAAATATCCATGCGGAGTTTGCAATTTGAGAGTCACATGGAAACATAAAGCAGTTGCCTGTGACGTCTGCAATTCATGGTATCACACTAAATGTATGTTAATGAATTCAGCAGTTTATGAAGCATTATGCAATAGTGATATATCAAAGGGGCTTGTTTTTCCCGGGGCCCTTTCCAACTTTAGTTCAAGATTTTGAGGATTCTTTGAAAAATGCAGTCCCGAAAGCAAAGTTTTGACCCTATTCACCGACCCTTCCCCCAAAAAAAATTGAAAATTTTTTCCTTTAAATTTGCAATTTTACCCCTTTATTCTATAAATGATAAAATCCCAAATCATAAAGTGCAAATTTAAACCCCAAATTTTATTAAAAAGAAAAAAATAAACTTAATGAAAAGTTGTAAATTTTTAATTTTCCCTTTTTAAGAAAAAGGAAGAAAATCAGTTTTTTAAATTTTGTTCCCCTGGAAAAAAAAATTGATGTTGTAATTTGGAAAAGGGAAAAAGGGGTAGAAAAAGGGAAATCAGGGAGTGAAAAATTTTAAGGAGGGTTTTTTATATTTATAGAAAGGAAAATTGGAAAAAGAGGGGGGGGAAATCTTTATTGGGCCCTTTGGAAGAAATTTTTGCCGTGAGTTTTTTTATTAAGGCAAAAAAAAGGTTTAAAGTTTATTTTTTAGGGGTTAAATTTTAAGAAAAAAGAGACCCGTCATTGTTGGGGTTGTTTTTCAGACCCCCAGGGCTCAGTGAAAATGGGTTGTTTGGGCTATTTTCAGAGGGCATTTCTTTTCATTGTTTGGCATGGAAGGCAGTTTTTATGGATTGGGGGAGGGCTTTAATTTAACCCGATTTTGTTGGGGTGGAAGATGCCCCTATTGGGTAATTTAATACAGTTTTAAAAAAAATTTTAAAACTCAGTTTTTTTTATGCACCAAAGACCTTGGATTTGTAAAGTCAGTTTAAAAACCCCAACGTGGTAAGGCAAATTTCCCGGGGTTTATTTTTTACCTTTGGGCCGGCGCTTTAGGCAATCAGGAATTTTTTTGCAGGCCCGGGTGATCATGACATAGTTCTTTTTGGAGTAACTTTAACCCTTTTGAAGGAAAAAACCCCCCAAACTTAAAATCAGACTCTGGAAAAAAGCAAAATTTACAAAAATTTCGCAGGGATACTCCCCTAATTTCGGGCGTTTTTTTTTTAGGGGCCCTTTGTGTTAAAGATTATGTAGTGATCTTTGGAAGTGTATAAAAATTTAAATTTTGGGAAATTTTTTTAAAGGATGCAACATACCTACAAAAACCTTTCCTCCACCCGCCCCGGATTACTAAAAACAAACGTTTGTTGGGGAAGGGGAAAAATCGTTTCTTTAAGAAAATTTTAAAAAAAAATCCCAAATTTAGGGAAAAAAATTTTTGGGGTTTGGTTAAACATTTAAGGAAGGTTTTTTCAGAGGAAAAGTAGAATTTCTCACTCCCAAATTTTGGGTTTTTTTGAAAGATTTCGGAAAGGGGATCATTAAAACAAGAAAATTTTTGGTCTTACATAAGGGTAAGGAAGGACAACATTGGGGTTCCAGACCTGAGAAAGAAAAAACCGGGAAAAACCCAATAAAAGGGCCCGAAGGGAAAAGCAAACTTACTAAACAAGCAGTTTTGTTCGTTTTCTCAAATCCCAAAACCCTTTAATTAACGTTAAGACTAAAGGATGATGATAAACTCCCTGAATGAAAAACATCAAAGTAAACAAAGCAGGAGTTTTTAAAGTTACTGACCAATATCAATGAAAACAAAGCTATGGCCGATGGCGTTCCTGGCAAGCTCTTAAAATTATGTGCCAATGAATTGAGTGAGGTATACCAATTACTTTCCCAAGCTTCACTGGACCAGGGAGTAATTACTGATGAGTGGCGAGATGCGAGCATTGTTCCCTTATTTAAAAAGGGTGACAAAACAAAAGCAGAGAATTATAGACCTGTATCTCTTACATCCATTTCAGTTTAAATTTTACTTGAACACATTATTATATAGTAGCATAATAGACCATTTTGAAAAAATATGATTTTTTAAAATACGCCAGCATGGTTTTAGACAGCGAAGGAGTTGTGAGATCAACTTATAACAACTCTCAATGATTTTAGTAACTGTCTTAACAAACAGACAGCAAAATAGATGCAATTTTATTAGATTTTTCTAAAGCCTTTGATAAGGTTGACCATAGGGCCTGCTGCTTAATTTAGAACACATTGGCATTGGCGGTTCTTTGCTAAAATGGGCTAGATCATTCCTCGTTGGGGGGAACGCAGAAATTTTGTTGTGGAGGTTTCTATAATGATTTAAACTTGTATTTTATCTAGTTCTTAACTTGTACTTTATCTAGTTCTTAAAAATATTCCATAGAAAATGGGTCTACAACAGGAGGTTGCACTTTTTTTGCAAGAAGCTGGCTCTTCTTCTTTTGCTGGGGTTGTGGGGGTTTGCGACTTTGCTGCTAAGTATGGCTTTTAGACATTTGATGCTAAAACCCCCCACCAACAACAACAGCAGCAAATACATAATAATACATCTTATCGTTTGTTTGTGATTGTGTTTTTGTTAATTGAGGTGTTGTTGCTGGCGGTGATGTTGTTTACTATCTAACAAATTTTTTTTTTGCTGATTGGTTTTCTTTTTTCAGTCTGTTCCATTTAGCTAGTTTACGCCCAGCCTCAATACGTCAGGATTTTTAGTTTTAGTAAAATTACCTTGTGGCACATTCACTTGGGGTGCATTCTGCTCCTTCGGAGGGCCTGCGGACTGTCCTGAGGGGTCTTCTTCTCCTGATCGTCATTTTTTTTATTGCGATTAAATTTAATATGATCAAAAAAAAATATGATTAAAAGTAATTTTAAACCCATGATTGAATGGACATAACATCGTCCCCAAAAACTGTAGTACATGTCACATGCAAGAGTTTCTAGGGATTTTTTAAAACCGATCTTGCGATAAGTCATATTTTAAATCTTCTGTGAATCAACCGGCGCTATCTTACTTACTAGCTTAGCATATGACTAATTTATTGTCTGACCCACCGATCTAACATTTTTACCCTAGCTGTGCTTCGTACCCAGGTAGTACTTCTCAATGTCTGATGTAGACAGTTGTTGAATCTGTTCAATACTTAGTTCAACACCTAAATACTGTTTTGTTTTTCCACATGCAGCCAGAGAGTATAATCTTTCTTTATGGCAGTTGTTGTTGATTTTCCCTGCTTGTCCTCATTTTTTAAATAGTTCATCCCCAATCCTTTTTTTAAAAAACAAAAAAAAATAAAAAATTTTTTTTTAAAAACCCGGGGGTTTTAAACGGGGTTTTTAATTTTTCAGGCCTATCGTTGGTGTTATATTTTATTTCCTTTGGGGAAAATGTTTGTTGGGAAAAAAAAAACCCCCAAGGGGGGAAAGTTTAAAAGGAATTCCCCAAAAAACTAGTTGCAACTTTTTTTTAGCTTTAAAACAATGATTATTTGTTTAAAAAAGCCATGGGAAGTCTTTGTTTTTTGATTATTTTAATTTTTTTTTGGGAAAATAAAAAGATGAGTAAAAAAAGATTATAAATACGTTTTAAACCATTTTGCTGTGATTATTTGGTCTTGTTTAGGTTTATTTTTGGGGTTAGAAAAAAAACATTTTTTAAAAAAAACCCGGTGGTTGGGGAAGGTTAGACTTTTGGGGAACATTTTTAAAAGGTTATATTTGGGAATACTGCGGGGGTTTTGGTAAAAAGACTTTCTTTTTTGACAAAATATTACCCCAAAAAAATTTTTGTTCTTTGAAAGTTTAAAATTTTTTTAAAAATTTTAATTTAAAAAAAGATGTTGGATTGGTCTGATGGTGGGGGGGGGGAGCTATTTTAATGCCTTGCCCTTCTCTGGGGGCAAATTATATGTTTTTTTTTAAATTGAGGTCCGTTAAAGGGGAAAAGGAGGGCATAACAAGGAATGGAAGATTTACCCAAAACAAAAACCTTTTTACTTTACCCCTTTTGGGGTAATAATCACGATTTAAAACCTCCAATTAGGGCCAAAAAGCCTTAAAAATTAAATTCCCCCACGGGGGATCGCCAAAATACACTTTTCAAAAAGCAATCTTCTGTGGTTCAACAAACGCGAGGGGCCCGTTCACCCCACTGGGGCCGCCTGCAAAAGTTTCAGTTTTTCAGTTTTCCTTATTTAGTGTAAAAAAAAGCCGCATTGGGGGGCAGGCATGGGTTAAACGTTTTAGTAAGGGAAGGAAAAAATTTGCGGAGTTGCTTCATTATCAAAGAGGGGCGTCAAAGCGTGCTCAGCATGAGACGAGACGATTCTGATTGCCGTGTTAGGGGAAGAAAATTTCCCTAAAGAAACCAAAAAAGGCACGATTTAATAAAAAATACCCCCGGGGTTTTCCATGAAAAGTAAACGGGTTTTTTTCCCTCACCTAGGAGAGGAGCAGGAAAGAAAAAAATAAAAAGCGTCATAAAAATTTTAAAGAGGGAAAAATTTTATACAAATGAAAGAAAAAATTTAAAAGGAAGTCGACGGGAAAAAAATTTCAATGTTTTTGTTTTAGAAAAATTTTTGGGGTAAAAATTTAAAAGTTTTTTTAAATTCTTTAATAGAAAAAAACTTTCCCCAAAAAAAATTTTTTAAGAAAAATAAAAAAAAAAAAACCCAAAAGTGGTGAATGAAAAGACCAATGAAATTTGAAAAAAAAGGAAATTAATTTGTATAGAGATTCTTGCACAAAGCAGGGGAAGATTATAAAAAATTTTTTTAAAAACAGTAATATTGTAAAAAAAAAATTAAAAAAAGAAAAAAAGGAATTTGAAAAGAAGTTATAAAAGGGAAATTGAAAAACAAACCCAAAATTTTTGGGGAGATATGTACAATCGAAAAAAAGATAAATAGGGATGAGCCCTTTAGAGACTAAGGATGGGGGACACAGTGGGGACAGTTTAGAGGTAAGGAAGTTTTTTTGAAAAACTTTTTTTTTAGTGTATTCCCCAGGGGAAGATCTAATAATATCCCTGTTCTGGTCCAGCCTCAAGGTAAAAGGTTAATGTTGGAAAATTTGATTTTTCGTGGATGCAAAAAAAAAGGAAACTTCAATCTTTAAACCCTAGTAAAAGGCCCATGTGGTCCGGTTTTGCCACCCTTTTGGGAAAATTACAAAAAGAGCAAAAACAAAGGAAAGGGGCCTTTCCCCACTTTACTTTCTTTTTTTCAAAATTGTTAAAAAAAATGATATTCCTTCTTTTTGGGGAAAAAGTACAGTCTTTCCCAGTATTCAAAAAGGTACAAGAACAGACCCAAAAAATTTATAGACCAGGGGTTTTTTAACGATTTTTGCAAAATTTTAGAATCATTTTTTAGAGAGGCTATTTTTAAAAACTTATGACAAAAAATTTTTTTTATATGCTGAGTTTTCGAAGGGATTTCTTTGCAAAAAGATCTTGTGTGACTCAATTTTAAAAGTGATGGAAGATTTCCCAAAAAGGAGATAGATAAAGGGAAAATTATAGAGGGTTTTGTTTTGATTTTAGAAAAGCATTCTTTTCAGAACACATAAAAGATTTTTAAAAGGGAATTTTGAGTCTTAGGGTTTAATTTGGAAAAATTTACTTTTTGGGGGTTAGAGATTTTTTCAAAAAAAAATCAGAAGGAAAGGGGTTGGTAGCCCCTTCTCTCTAGTGCTGATGTTATTAGTGGGATACACAAGGTAGTATTTTGGGACCAATATTATTTACGGGTTTATAAATGATCTCCCTTGGGAGAATTAAAGAGTACCCTGGGAAAGTCTTTGCAGATGACACAAAACTGTATAACTCTCCCAAAAATTAAAATAAGGAATTACAAAAGGATATTGAAAATTAGTACAGTGGTCTGTATTGGAACCCATAAATTTTTAAAGCAGAAAAAAAGTTTAAGTACTTCATATTGGTAAAAAACAAAACCCAAAAAAAGGGGTATTTTAAAGAAAATTGGGGGGGAAAGGGAAAAAAAAGTATCTTAAAAGTGAAGAAGGGGAAAAAACCTTGGTGTGACTTTTTACAAAAAATTATTATTTAAAAATCTATTGTAAAAAGTATTAAAAAAGTAACAGAATGTTGGAATAAAAAAAAGAAACCCTTTTCATTTTGGGGAAAAAGGGCATTTTTTGCAAATTTTATAAAACAATAGTTAGAGGTTTTTGAAAAATTATGGCCAACATTTTGGGTTTTTTTCCAAGCTAAAGGGGAAAAATCGAAGCTCTAAAAAAAGGGAAAAGGGAAAAGAAAAAAAATTTATTTATATTTTTAAAAATTACTCATATCGGGAAAAATTAAAATTTTTGCAACTTCCAACACTTAAGGCGAAGAAAAGGGGGGGGATTGATTTCAGGATAAAAGATATTTAATTTAAATTTATGTTTTTGATAAGCAAGTTTTTTTTTTTACTCCCCCGAAGGGGTGTTACAAGGAAAATGAAGGTTTAAAATATTTAAACAATTTTTTAGAACGGAATTTTAAGGGAAAAATTTTCTTTTACTAATAGAGTTTAACCCCCCCTTTTTGGAAAAAAACTAAACCTTTTCCCTCAAACGTTTCACCAGTTTAAAAGTGTTCTGAAACCCCTTGTTTAAAAAAAGAAATTTTTAACAAAAATTTTGATATGGGAAATTTTTTGGATATTTAAATTTTGAGTTGCCTATGATGGACCCAAAAATTATGAAAAAAAAAAAAAGGATATATTTTCAGAAGGGGCGTTTTAAAAAACCCAAATTTTTTGGGGGTTAAATTTTATTGAACAAAAAACCCGATCCTGTTCCCGATCTGATCCCGGAAAAAAAGGGCCGGGGGTATGGGGCATTGTAGATATGCAAATCGAAATTTTAGCTGGAACATGGCGGAAATGTTGGGTTGTAAAAGGGAAAAGTGGGCACGGGGTTCTCAAAAGCCCGTTCATCGAAGAGCTGGGAAAACAGAAAAATTTTCGCGTTTTTTATGTTTCCCGAGCAAACATGTTTATTCTGGCTTACTCTCTTCTCTTTTTTCTTCTTTTTTTGCTTGGCAGTGGGGGTTGGGGGGCACTGGCAGAGGGGGTGATTGTGTATTTTTGTTTAGAAATTTGCTTTCCCGGATTTGTACACAAAGGGGGCTTTTTTGAAGATTCAGAATTTTTTGTGTGTGTTTTTTTTTAAAAAAAGATTTTAAAATACATTATTTATTTTTGGTTTTCTCCAATTGGCAGACATCCTTTGCCAAGTAAAGTGGTTCCAAAAGGCAGTTGGTGAGTTTTTAAAATTTTTTTTTGTTATTTTTGAGTTGAATTTTCATGGTCATAATGATGAAAATTTTAACCCTTTGAATGTGCACCCGATTGCACCTTTTTTTCTTCCCCCCCCAAAATTTTCCCCGGGGGGGGGGGGGGGGGCTTTCCCCGGCCCCCCCGCTATCTCGGCGCTTTGCGCCTTCGATTACACTTTCCCCCCCAAAATTTTCCTTTTTCAGTATTTGGGATTACACTTGGGGAGCCAAGGGGGGTAAAAAGGTCTGGCCCAAAAAAAGGCGCTTCGAGGGAAAAAACGAAATTTCCCCCCCTTAGAGCCTTAAAAAAAAGTTTAAAAGAACGGAATTGGGTCAAAAGACTTTTTTAAATTGGGAGGGAAATTTTTTTCCCCGAAAATATTAATAAATAGAAAGATTAATTTTAGAAAAAAATTGATTTATTAAAAAAATTTGGGGGGGGGGAAATAGTTATGATGGTTTGGAGGGGTATTGGGCAAAAACTGTTTAAATTCCGTTTTCCGGGTGGGAGATTCTTCCCCTTTTCGTTGGTCCACCCCGGGGGTCCCGGTAAAAGCATGATCTCCGTTTTCCGTTTGGGGTTTTTTTCCCCGGGTTTGCGCCTTTACGCACTCGGCAGTTTGAAACAAAAGGACTTTCGAAAAAAACCCCCAGGTCCCCTGCGCTTCGGGGATAGGCCTAGGCCTAAGGCGCCATAGATAGGTTTGCATACGCCCGGGGCAACATGCTGCCCAAGCGTAAGTACCCAAGATGTTTTTCACTCTTTTGTGCGAAAGGCGCGAAAAGTATCTGCATTCAAAATGGCGGCGGGGAAAAACGAAGGGTCCATGAAAAGGGCAGGGGAAAATGACACTACTGGGGGGAAAATAGCCATGGAAGTGGAAAAACCGGCGGGAAAAAAAAGAAAAATTTCACGGTTCAAACCTTTGTATCGGGAAAAATTTTCGGGAAATTTGTGGCATCACCCCAAAAGGGGAAGAATTTTTCGTTTTTCCGAAAGGGCAATGTTTATTTCGGGGAAAAGGGCACGGGAGCGCACGAATAAAAACCACATCCAAAATGAGAACCCCAAATCGAACGCCCAAAACAGCGTGGTGGGCGGGTTTTAAATCAGTTTTTTTATGGCCCATCACCTGCGGAAAAGGGAAAAAAAAAAAAATGCTGGAAATTTTCCCGGGTCCTCGTTCCCAGGCAAGTTTTTGTGGGTTTATCGGGAATGCAATTTCGTTGGCGTAGCTGAAAGTTTGTGCGGCGTAAAGTGGATCTTGGGAAACGAAGATTCCCTCAGAAAACCTCTCTGAAGAAGCTAAAGTTGCTTATGCCAGCAGCCGAGCAGCGGACCCTTTCGTCAGTGCCCCCCCATCTCCACCCCCTCCCCCCACCACCCCTTTTCAGAGTGGATAATAGTAATTCCCCAAGTTCTGTATTTTTTTCCCATCCCACCCTTTAAAAAGTGAGATTAATTCAAGGACTGTGGTTTTTCCCCCTACCCCACCCCCTATTCAAAGTGGTGGCATTCAAGCATGGGGGTTTTTCCCCCTTCCCCCACCTCCTACCCTTGAAAAGTTCTGCAATTTGAGAGTAGGGCTTTTTCAGCGCTTCTTTGGGAGTTTTTGTTGTTTTTTTTCTTGTTTGCTTTAATAACATTTTAGTTATTTTTTAAAAGGCTTTCTATATACTTAAATTTAAATTTTACTGCTTGATTTGATATTGTATCTTCCCAAAAAGAAGAATCCCGCGAAGAAAAAACCCCCGCGAAAAAATTATGACTTGAATGCAAATCTTGTTGGGAGGCCCAAATCTATGAGAAAAGGAAAGGGGGGGGGAAAAAGGGTCGTTTTGTTAATCCCTTTGGCCTTCTTGGAAGCAATTATATTTTTTGTAAATTGAGGTTGACGAAGAAGGAAAATAAAAAGGGCAATGGAAATTTAGCTAAGGCAAGAGACGCTTACGAGAAAGGAGGTTAATAAAAAGTTGGGGAACAGGGGCTGCAGAGCACAATTTAAGACGTTGATGGGGCAATGAATGAGTTTTAAATGAAGGAAGAAGTTTTAAATCCCCACCTCCAGAACGTCTGACTTTTATGAACCATCATCAGAACGAAAATAGCGAAATTGGTTTATTGGGGTGCTAGGGGGGAATTATATTCTTGCAAAACAATTTAAAATCCAATTAAAAAAACAAACCCTTTTATGGAAATTTACAAAAATTTTATTTCCTAAAGGGGATTTGGAAAAGGAAGTTGCTATTGAAAAACTAAGTAAAGTGCTGAGTGTCTGAATCGATGCGAAAGACTGGCTTTCAAAACAAGCAATTTGGCAAAATTCTGCCTGCCCCCAAAAAATAATAAGACCAGATTTGTTAATTTAGTTTCCCATGAACCACCCGATGGACTTTTTGTATCTTCCACATGATAAAATTTGAAGAAAAAAATTTAAGTATGCTTGACAGTTGGAAAGGCTTCAAGAAAAAAGACGCTGAGCCTTTGGATAAAAGCTCAAGCTGTGGCTGTGGCTTTACAACAAATTACATGCGAGGCCATTAAAGTATCCCAGGTGGGGTTTAAGTTGATGATGGAAAAGGTTTAAAAACTCTGCCCAACCCCGCTTTTTTAAAACATTTTGTTTTGTTAGGGGGGATCCCCGGAACATCGATCAAAGCCCCAGTAGAAACTTTAAAAAGAATCTAGTAAAGCCCGTTTAACTATCATTTTCACAGAGAAATTTGGACATACGAAGTTCGTGAGGAAACAGAATGGGTTAGAGATTGCCACAGTTTTACGCGCCTGAACAATGAAAATTTAAGCAACAGGCCCAAAACCCGTAAAAGCAAATTAAATTTAAAAAAATTAGCTTATGAAGGCGCGGGGACTCAAAAAAACTTGCCGTTTGGACTAAAAATAAGAATTTTATGCTCCTGGAGAGGCAGGGGTGATGTTAGATTAGAGCCACAGATCCTATTGGGCGTGACGTATTGAAATTTAAAGAATTATGAAAACAGACCCCCCGGTGTTTTTTTAAAAGGACTCCCTTTACGGGTACTACGTCTAAAAGCCCTCCGGGGGGTTGCGCCCTTTTCGTGGTCGGGGGGTTTTTGGGGGTCCGGATCCCCAGGGTTTGTGGCGGGGGCATCAAAAACTTGGGGGTGGTGGTTTTTTCACACGTTTAGCTGGAGGTGCAGATGCTGTTTTGGGCCCGCGTAAGTGGTAAGGGTTGATGCCCCTGGTAGGGCTTCCCTGTCAGATAGGAAGGGTGGGATTGTAAGGTAAACCCCCCTTTCTCCTTTTCTTTTTTTCTGCCTCCCCTTTTTTGGCCCTTTTTTTTCGTTCCCTTTAAGTTTCTTTTCCACATCCCTTTTTTCTCTGGGTCTCCTTAAGATGCCCCGTTTGCGTGCGGTGCGCCTGTGTCGGAGGGGAATGGTCCCGGTGTTGAGAGGGCCCGCGCGCTCTCAAAACCCTCACTTTGGCCGGACCCTTTCCCGACAGGGGGTTCACTTTGGCCCGGGTGTACTAA
>JAFLJL010016610.1:7500-12431 GCA_018398815.1 Conus ventricosus
GTTTAATACGTTACCGACACTTAATGTTTAATACGTTACCTACATTTAATACGTTTACTACGTTACCTACACTTAATACATTTAATACGTTACTTACACCTAATACGTTTAATAAGCTACTTACACTTAATACATTTAATGCATTACTTACACTTAATACGTTTAATACGTTTGAAGCATCTACGTTGACCCCTCCTTTTGGCCAGAGAGTAAAGGACTATTTCAAAGAGGCTAACATAAATTTAGTGGATGTTGATGACCTTACTGTTGCCGGTGTTCCGCATTGGAAACTGGTAACTCCACAAATAGATTTCTCTCTCTCTCTGTTTATAAGAAAGAAACAACAAGTCCAGAGATTTATAAACATTTTTTTTTAGAAAAGAAAGAGAAACATAAACATCGAACATTTCTCTATACGGATGGTTCCAAATTGGAAGAGGAAGTTGCTGCAGCTTCAACATCTGCCTCGGGCCATTCTCATTCTTTACGTCTGAAAGACCATTCTTCTATTTTTACTGTAGAATTAGAAGCGCTATACTTGGCTTTGAAGACTGTGCAAAGTTCAACTCGAAAGTCTTTTTATTTCGTCGTTGATTCTCTCTAGCTCTACAAGCTCTTAAATCGTCAACTTGTGACCATCCTAAGTTAATATCCATTTTAGAACTTTTAACCGAACTCCCTGTAAATAAAGAAGTTGTGTTTTGGTGGGTCCCTAACCACTGCAGTATTGCGGGCAATGAGATTGCGGACAGACAAGCAAAGAAAGCGTTAAATGATCCTGCATGTCAAACGATCCCATTGGCTACCTTATCCGGATCTTAAACCGCTAATAAATAAGTTTGTAAAGAAACGTTGGCAAGATGATTGGAGTTTGGAATCGGAAAACAAACTCCATGAGATATTGCCAGACTTGTCCGAATGGTTACCTTCGGTTTGCAAAACCAGGAAAGAAGAATGTGTTTTAAGTAGACTGCATACTGGACATAGTTATCTTACTCATTCTTTCCTTTTAAAGGGAGAAGATCGCCTCCCATTGTTTTGCATGCGATTGTGTATATGTTACAGTCAAATCGGGAAATCAGGCATTCCCGATTTGACTGTAACATATACACTCTTAAGCATGTGTTGACTGAGTGTGATGATCTCAGTGAGATCAGAGGAAAATGTTTGATAAGATGTCACTTGGTGAGCTTTTTAGAAATGTGCAAGTATCTGTGATATTTCAGTTTTTAAGAGATGTGAGCATGTTTTTAAAAAATAAGATTTAGTTGTTCATTTTTTTTTTTTTTTTTTTTTTTTTTTTTTTACATTTTAAGGTTGCAGATTGCATATGTGTTTGTATAACTCGAGTCATGTAATAACCGTCAATGTATAGCTCTGATATCACCTCTATGGTGTAAAGGGCTTGTCCTTTATAACTATCTATCTAATGCGTTACTTACACCTAATACGTTTAATACGCTACTTACACTTACTTTTCTCTATTGTGGTCAATAGCAAGTGCTAATGCCAGCTTGGGTTTTGCAACAAGAAATTCCATGTTTACCCCGTTCTTCTTTTATATTTCAAATGTCCATATTCCATATTGTTTTAAGCTCAGTTTTATTTCACTTGTGCTCTATTCTGGATATTTGGGATTTTTCTCTGTTCTCATCAGGTCTGGCTTGATAGTCAATCATGGAGTCTGTATATGTGTGTACTTGGCAGTAAGCGAAGACAACCCAGATGGCAGTCCAGCAAGACCTTTAGGGCAATGGATAACGTGGGGAAAAAGAACCGTGCTCCAAGGAAGTATCAAATGGAGCATGGCATACGGCGATTCTCTGAATCAGCAACATCTTCAAAATTATACATGATACCCTGCCCTTGCATTCAAACAACGTAGAACATAATCAACTCAGGCACAGGTACACACTGATCATGTGCATATCTTGAACGCTCATGTGATGTGGTATGATATGATTTGTGGTGATATGTGTGTGTGTGTTTGTGTGTGTGTGTGTGTGTGTGTGTGTGTGTGTGTGTGTGTGTGTGGTGTGGGGGGGGGGGGGGGGGGGGGTGTGGGTGCGTGTCCGTGCGTGCGTATTCGTTTGAGAGAGAGAGAGAGAAGAGAGAGAGAGAGAGAGAGAGAGAGAGAGAGAGAGAGAGAGAGAGAGAGAGAGAGAGAGCTCAATTGCGCGTGCATGTATGTACGTGTGTAAAAGTGTTATACGTGTATGTGCATGTGCGTATGTGTATGTTTCCTGTCGCGCGCGCACGTGCGTGTGTGTGTATGTGTGTGTGTGTGTGTGTGTGTGTGTGTGTGTGTGTGTGTGTGTGTGTGTGTGTGAGTGTGTGTGTGTGTGCGTGTGTGTGTGAATGCATTTTTTGTATGTCTGTATGTGAGTGCGCGCGCATGCGTTTGCGTATGTATGTGCATGTGTGTGTTTGTGTGTGTGTGTGTGTGTGTGCGTGCGTGCGTGCGTGCGTGCGTGCGTGCGCGCGCGCGTGTGCCTGTGTGTGTCTGTGTGTGTCTGCGAGCGTTCGTGCGTGTGTGTGTGTGTGTGTGTGTGTGTGTGTGTGTGTGTGTGTGTGTGTGTGTGTGTGTGCGTTGTGCGTGCGTGCGTGCGTGCGTGCGTGCGTGCGCGCGCGCGCGTGAGTGTGTGAGTGAGTGAGTGAGTGCGTGCGTGCGTGCGTGCGTGCGTGTGTGTGTGTGTGTTTGCTTGCTTGCTTGCTTGCTTATGTGTCCGGGTTTATCCCTGTGCCATTGGCTCTGTGGCTCCTTGGACCTGCACACGAAGCCACGCATGAAACTATGCGAGACGGTGCGCCACAAGCGCACCCTCCTTGCCCCTCCCCACCTCCCTCCACCCCAACCCCAACCCCCCACCCTCGCGTCCTCCAATGCCACCCCCTCTCCCACCTGTCCACTCTCCATGTGTCTCAGTGTCTCTTTCATGATGACTGACAATTGTCCAAACGTCCCCAGGCGACCACAAAACTATGAAAGTCACGCGCGCAGCGGCGGTGCCCAGGGTATCAAACAGAGGGCGGTCCGCTTGCCCGCCCCTCTCACGATGCTTAATGGCCTTAGCAGAGCGTACGTGGCCCCTGGTGGTCCAAGGCCACACTCCACAGTCAGAGACTGGCATGGCAGGGGGTGGGCGGGTTGTGTCCCTTGATGTGTGCGAGTGTGTGTGTGTGTGTGTGTGTGTGTGTGTGTGTGTGTGTGTGTGTGTGTGTGTGAATGCACGCGCGCTCATGTACAAAAACATTACACACACACACACACACACACACACACACACACACACACACATATATATATATGTATATACAAAAACTAATAAATTCCAAGGATAAGTACTGAGCACCATTCCAGCAACTTACAGAGCAGCTTGGTGTTGCAGTGCATATATGAATGCTTATCTCCCCCTATTTCTTCAATCTAAGACATAAGAGCAAGCTTTGTTTATAACTGAATATATGCTCCCAGTCCGGTTGAGCATTTTTTTAAAATCGCTGCTGGTATTTACTACCATTGTCTATTATATATATATATATATATATATATATATATATATATATATATATATGTCAATGATGTTAAAAGGAAGGTTAAAACTCAAGGTTAAAATCGACAAATTTGTTTCTAGCGGCGTTGCGCTGTCATCAGGATGGTCTCTGTTTGCCCACCGCCGATGTTATATAAGCGTGTGGGCTCACGTTTGCGGTTGTTTGCACGTGCGGTTGGCTGCACGTGTTTTTGGGGCTTTCAGGTTTTTGTTTTGGATGTGTTCACTAACAACGATTTCCATTTATGCCTGCAGTTGTTTACTATTTCTGTTTGGTGTTTAAAGTTGCTAAGTGTGGTTTGCATAGTATTAACCATTTTCAGTTAAACATAGGTTGCACCTTTTTGAATACATTGCTGTATGGTGATGCTCTTTTTATGATTTTCCAGGATATATTGTAGCTTGTTTTTTGCGTCTTTAAGTTTCCAGATATATTTGCTCAGTTCTGTTTGGTTTTTATATTTTTCTTTATTGAATGACTGTTTGTGGTTTGCATATCTGGTTTTGAAGTGGTTTTCAGTGATCCCTATGTATGTTTCTTTTTCATTTTCTGATGTTACAGTGGCCTGGTATACAATGTTGTTGTGGAGACATTTATTGTTTAGTGGGCACTGCTCCTTTCTCGTGCAATTGCAAGATTTCCTTTCTTCACCCTTCTTTGCTAGTGTTGATTTTCATTTTGTTGGATGCGTCAATCAGGTTTTTGAGGTTGGGCATACATGTGTACGATAGTTTGACAGTGTTTTGTTAAATATTTTGGACAGTTTGTGCTCTTTTGGAAATGAAGTTGCTAGGATTTGAAGAATTCTTTCCCTATGTTTGTTTTGAGTTTCCCGTCGTATGGGGATTATACCATATGATTTTTCTTTTCCTATTTTTCTTGCTTTTATTTGTGTTGTTGTCCGGGTTGTATTGTAGTTTGTAATTGTATCCACTTGTTTGTAGTGCCTCTGGTATTCCACTGCTGCATTGTTGAACACTCTCTCATTGCATGACAGGTTTGATAGTCTCTTGTTTATGCCATGGGTATGGTCTTTATACAGATGGTAGACTTTTACCCATCATAGATGAGGAACTACTCTCCAAAGCCCTGAAGTTTGCCAGTAACCACACAGACATAACAGGGTCAGAAATGGAAATCATTCTCCACACCAAGAAAACATTACTACACAGCAGAAATGAAACCTGGATCAGGAAAACCAACAGAAACTCAACATTCGACGTAACCATGGGTTCATATGATGGTGCAGAAACATGTGAACTGGTCGGACTATTCATGCTGTCCAACATCAAGAAAAAACTCGGAAAACAAGTCGGACTGTACAGAGACGATGGCCTTGCTGCACTAACAAACAACCAAGAACCATCGAAAACAAG
>JAFLJL010016611.1:0-20453 GCA_018398815.1 Conus ventricosus
TCTCATCATCATCATCATTATTAATATTATTATTATTATTATTATTATTGTTGTTGTTGTTGTTGTTGTTCTTCTTCTTCTTCTTCTTCTTCTTCTTGTGTTTCTTATTACTATCTTCTTCGTTTAACGTCACGCTTTTTCTAAGGCCTCAGTTTGCTGGGTATCCGTGAGTGACATTCGATGGTCAGTGAGAGATCCACATCTGTTTCACCTTCAGCACCACTCCAGGCATTATTTCCACGCTACTCGTTCTCACTCCCCATCTACAGTTGTCCCTAGGGTGTCCCGTCACAGCCCCCGGCACTGGCTGTCTACTTGAAGAGTCAAAGTCAAGTCATGAGGCAGCTCACCACTTCTGCTAAGTTACTCCAATGGTGTTCAGTGGAGCCTGTTCTGGGTCAATATACGCAGGATACTATCGGAGCCGGAATAGCTCAGTGGTGGAGCGCCGGACTCAAAATCTTGGTGATCCTGGGTTTGCGGGTTCGAATCTCTGTCGGGCCGTTTCCGTACAGGGGGATTTTTCCCTCAGAGTTAACCATTGGTTCTGACTCCATTTCCCATACAGTCCTTCGAATGAGACTATAGACCGAGGTTCCGTGTGTGAACGCACGCAAAAGATTTTGTACATACGTAAAATCCCATAACCAACTTTCGGAAGAGAAGGCCAGTTTGGCCGTTGGTATGGATGACACGTTACACATAGTATGCACCATGCGTGAGATAAGGAAAGAATGAAGGAAATAAGGAAACTGAGTGAACGATATTGACTGGATGACACGGGAAACGACTGAATGAAACGTCAGCTGGCAGCTCTTCAATCGGCACTACCGAGGTAGGCGGGCTCGTTGTGTAAACGAGTGTGGATTGTAAAGCGCTTAGAGCTTGGTCTCTAGTCGAGGGTAGGCGCTATATAAGTATTCATAATAGTAATGATAATGCATTAAGCCCCCTTACTGGCTAAAATAATTGCTTACTTGCAGAGCCAGCGTAGGTGAGCTTCCCCCTTCGGAGGGCGCCATCGTGATCACGTCTGTCCCACTCCATTCCCCGTGAACCCGTTGATACCAGCAACCTGCACACAAACTCACTGAGGGCATAGACGTAGAGAGGAAATTAAAACTGTGATCAAAATTCTCACAGATATTAATAGCTCCGATAGGAATCGAACCTATGACCTCCTAGACTGGAATCCATGATGATAAGTACTGTGCCGCTGCGATTGGCTAATGGATAGATTTATGTCCGCCAGAATATGTATGGTTAACGTTGGCGACGCCGTAGCCTGACACAGTCATGTACTGCATGCACAGGGTACAGAGAAATGACAGTCGTGAATTACATGCAAAGGGTGCATAGAAATGATTTAGTCATTTACTGCATGTACAGGGTGCAGAGAAAGGATACACCATGTATTGCCTGCACAGGTTGCATAGAAATGACACAGCAAATACATTACATGCACAGGGTGCAGAGAAATGACACAGGCATGTGCTACATGCACAGCGTGCTGAGAAATGACACAGCCATGTATTGCCTGCACAGGGTGCTGAGAAATGACACAGATATGTATTGCATGCACAAGGTGCTGAGAAATGACACAGGCATGTATTGCATGCACAGGCTGCTGAGAAATGACACAGACATATATTAAATGAACAGGGTGCTGAGAAATGACACAGTCATGTATTGCATGCACCGGGTGCTGAGAAATGACACAGCCATGTATTACATGCACAGGTTGCTGAGAAATGACACAGACATGTATTGCATGCACAGGGTGCTGAGAAATGACACAGCCATGTATTACATGAACAGTATGCTGAGAAATGACACAGGCATGTATTACATGCACAGGGTGCTGAGAAATGACACAGCCATGTATTACATGAACAGGATGCTGAGAAATGACATAGCCATGTATTACATAAACAGGGTGCTGAAAAATGACACAGGCATGTATTACATGCACAGGCTGCTGAGAAAGGACACAGCCCCGTTACAAGGTGCAGGAAGAAAGTGACACAGCCATGTAGTACATGCACAGGTGCCAGAAATGACACAGCCATGCATTACATGCACAGTGTGCAGAAAAAGACACAGCCATGTACTACATGAAAATGGGTGCTGAGCAATGACACAGGCATGTATTACATGCACAGGGTGCTGAGCAAATGACACAGCCATGTATTACATGAACAGGATGCAGAGAAATGACACAGCCAGTATTACATGCACAGGATGCAAGAGAATGACACATCCATGTATTACATGCACAGGGTGCAGAAATTTACACAGTCATGTATTGCATGCACAGGGTGCTGAGAAAGACACAGGCATGTATTACATGAACAGGGTGCTAAAAAATGACACAGCCATGTATTACATGGACAGGTTGCTGAGAAATGACACAGCATGTATTAATGACAATGTCAGAAAAATGACACAGCATGTATTACATGAACAGGTGCGAAGAAATGACACAGGCATGTATTACATGAACAGGTGCGAGAAAGACACAGACATGCACAGTGCAGAAAGCGGGCTGACACAGCCACGTATTACATGCACGGGGTGCAGAAAATGACACAGCCATGTATTACATGCACAGTGTGCAAAGAAATGACACAGCCATGTATTACATGCACAGTGTGCAGAGAACTGACACAGCCATGTATTACATGCACAGTGTGCAGAGAAATGACACAGCCATGTATTACATGTACAGGGTGCAGAGAAAGGATACAGCCATGTATTACATGTACAGGGTGCGGAGAAATGATACAGCCATGTATTATATGCACAGTGTGCAGAGAAATGACACAGCCATGTATTACATGTACATGTGCAGAAAATGACACAGCCATTATTACATGCACAGGATGCAGAGAGGTGGTTCTGAACAACTCTGTATTACATGCACAGTATGCAGAGAAATGACACAGTCATGTATTACATGCACAGGTGCAGAGAAATGACACAGTCATGTATTACATGCACAGGTGCAAGAAATGACACAGTCATGTATTACATGCACAGAATGCAGAGAAATGACACAGCCAATGTATCTAATGCACAGAATGCAGAGAAATGACACAGCCATGTATTATTATGCACAGAATACAGAGAAATGACACAGCCATGTATAACATACACAGGATGCAGAGAAATAACACAACATGTGTTACATGCACAGGTGCAGAGAAATGACACAGACATGTATTACATGCACAGGGTGCTGAAAAATTACACAGGCATGTATTACATGCACAGAATGCAGAGAAATGACACAGCCATGTATTACATATACAGGATGCAGAGAAATGACACAGCCATGTATTACATGCACAGTGGGGCAGAGAAATGACACAGCCATGTAATTACATGCACAGGTGCAGAGAAATGACACAGCCATGTATTACATGCACAGGTGCACAGAAATGACACAGCCATGCATTACATACACAGATGCAGAGAAATGACTTAGCTATGTATTGCATGCACAGGGTACTGAGAAAGGACACAGGCATGCATTACATGAACAGGGTGCTAGAAATGACACAGCCATGTATTACATGCACAGGTGTCTGAGAAATGACACAGCCATGTATTACATGAATAGAATGCAGAGAAATGACACAGCCATGTATTACATGCACAGAATGCAGAGAAATAACACAGCCATGTATTACATACACAGTGTGCAGAGAAATGACACAGCCATGAATTACATGCACAGGGTGCAGAGAAATGACACAGCATGTATTACACAAAAGGGTGAAGAAATTACACAGCCATGTGTTACATGGTGCTGAGAAATGACACAGACATGTGGTACATGAACAGGGTTGAAAAATGACACAGCCATGTTACATGAACAGGGTGCTGAGAAATCACACAGGCATGTATTACAAGACAGGGTGCTGAGAAAGGCACAGCCATGTACAGGTGCAGAAGTGCTGAAAAACAGCCATGTATTACATGCACAGATCCAGATAAATGGTCTGACAGAGCCATGTATTACATGCACAGGGTGCTGAGAAATGACACAGTCATATATTACATGCACAGGGGGCTGAGAAATGACACAGCTATGTATTACATGCACAGGGTATGCTGAGAAAGACACGGCATGTATTAAATGAACAGGGTGCTGAAAAAATGACACAGCCATGTATTACATGCACAGGTGCAGAGAATACACAGCCATGTATTACAAGCACAGGGTGCAGAGAAATGACACAGTCATTATATTGCAGAGACAGGGGCTGAGAACGACAAGGCATGTATTACATGCACAGGTGCGAAAAATGACACAGCAATGTATTGCATGCACAGGTGCTGAGAAAGGACACAGCATAGTATTACATGAACAGGGTGCTGAGCAATGACACAGTCATGTATTACATGAAAAGGGTGCTTAGAAATGGACACGAGACATGTATACATGAACAGGGTGCTGAGAACGGACACATCCATGTGCAGAGCAGAGAAGTGGCTCACACAGCCATGTATTACAAGCACAGTGTGCAAAAGAAATGACAAAGCCATGCATTACATGCACAGTGTGCAAAGAAATGACACAGCCATGCATTACATGCACAGTGTGCAAAGAAATGACACAGCCATGCATTACATGCACAGGATGCAGACAAGTGGTCTGACACAGCCCTGTATTACATGAACAGGATGCTGAGAATGACATAGCCATGTATTACATAAACAGGGTGCTGAAAAATGACAGGCATGTATTACATGCACAGGCTGCTGAGAAAGGACACAGCCACGTACAAGGTGCAGAGAAGAAGGTGACACAGCCATGTAGTACATGCACAGGGTGCACAGAAATGACACAGCCATGCATTACATGCACAGTGTGCAGAGAAAAGACACAGCCATGTACTACATGAAAATGGTGCTGAGCAATGACACAGGCATGTATTACATGCACAGGGTGCTGAGCAATGACACAGCCATGTATTACATGAACAGGATGCTGAGAAATGACACAGCCATGTATTACATGCACAGGATGCAGAGAAGTGGTCTAACACATCCATGTATTACATGCACAGGGTGCAGAAATATGACACAGTCATGTATTGCATGCACAGGGAGCTGAGAAAGGACACAGGCATGTGTTACATGAACAGGGTGCTGAGAAATGACACTGGCATGTAATACATGCACAGGGTGCTGAGAAATGACACAGCTATGTATTACATGCACAGGGTGCTGAGAAATGACACGGGCGTGTATTACATGAACAGGGTGCTGAGAAATGACACAGGCATGTATTACATGAACAGGGTGCTGAGGGAAAGGACACAGACATGTATTACATGCACAGTGTGCAAAGAAATGACACAGCCATGTATTACATGCACAGGATGCAGAGACGTGGTCTGACACACATGTACAGGGTGCTGAGAAATGACAAAGCCATGTATTACATGCACAGGGTGCAGAGAAAATGACACAGCCATGTATTACACGCACAGGCTGCAAAGACTTGACACAGCCATGTATTACATGCACAGTGTGCAAAGAAATGACACAGCCATGTATTACATGCACAGGATGCAGAGAAGTGGTCTAACACATCCATGTATTACATGCACAGGGTGCAGAAATATGACACAGTCATGTATTGCATGCACAGGGAGCTGAGAAAGGACACAGGCATGTGTTACATGAACAGGGTGCTGAGAAATGACACTGGCATGTATACATGCACAGGGTGCTGAAAAATGACACAGCAATGTATTGCATGCACAGGGTGCTGAGACATTACAGTCATGTATTGCATGCACAGGGTGCTGAGAAAGGACACAGGCATGTATAAAATGAACAGGGGGCTGAGCAATGACACAGTCATGTATTACATGAACAGGGTGCTGAGGAATGACACAGACATGTATTACATGAATAGGGTGCTGAGAAAGGACACATCCATGTACAGAGTGCAGAGAAGTGGGCTGACACAGCCATGTATTACAAGCACAGTGTGCAAAGAAATGACACAGCCATGCATTATATGCACAGTGTGCAAAGAAATGACACAGCCATGTATTACATGCACAGGATGCAGAAAAGTGGTCTGACACAACCCTGTATTACATGCACAGGTGCAGAGAAATGACACAGCCATGTATTACATTCACAGTGTGCATGGAAATGACACAGCCATGTATTACATGCTCAGAATGCAGAGAAATGACACAGCCATGTATTTTATGCACAGAATGCAGAGAAATGACACTGCCATGTATTACATACACAGGATGCAGAGAAATGACACAGCCATGTATTACATGCACAGGGTGCACAGAAATGACACAGCCATGTATTACATGCAAAGGGTGCAGAGAAATGACACCGCCATGTATTACATGCACAGGGTGCAGAGACATGACACAGCCATGTATTTACATGCACAGAGTGCACAGAAATGACATAGCCATGCATTACATACACAGGATGCAGAGAAATGACACAAACATATATATACATGCACAGGGTGCACAGAAGGGACACAGCCATGTATTACATGCACAGGGTGCACAGAAATGACATAGCTATGTATTGCAGGCACAGGGTGCTGAGAAAGGACACAGGCATGTATTACATGAGCAGGGTGCCGGAGAAAGGACACAGGCATGTGTTACATGCACAGGGGCAGAGAAATGAACAGCCATGTATTACATGCACAGAATACAGAGAAATGACACAGCCATGTATTATATGCACAGAATGCAGAGAAATGACACAGCCATGTATACATACACAGGATTGCAGAGAAATGACACAGCCATGTATTACATGCACAGTGTGCAGAGAAATGACACAGCCATGTATTACATGCACAGAATGCAGACAAATGACACAGCCATGCATTATATGCACAGTGTGTAGAGAAATGACACAGCCATGTATTACATGCACAGGGTGCAGAGAAATGACACAGCCATGTATTACATGCACAGGATGCACAGAAATGACATAGCCATGCATTACATACACAGGGTGCTGAGGAATGACCAGGCATGTATTACATGCACAGGGTGCTGATAAATGACACATGCATGCATTACATGAACAGGGTGCTGAGAAATGACACAGCTATGTATTACATGAACAGGGTGCTAGAAATGACACAGCCATGCGTTACATGAACAGGGTGCTGAGAAATGACACAGGCATGTATTACAAGGACGGGGTGCTGAGAAAGGACACAGCCATGTAGAGGGTGAAGAGAAGTGGTCTGACACAGCCATGTATTACATGCCCAGGGTGCTGAGAAATCACACAGTCAAATATTACATGCACAGGATGCAGAGACGTGGTCTCACACAGTCATGCATTGCATGCACAGGGTGCTGAGAAATGACACAGTCATATAATGCATGCACAGGGTGCTGAGAAAATGACACAGTCATGCATTACATGCACAGGGTGCTGAGAAAGGACACAGTCATGCATTACATGCACAGGGTTCTGAGAAAGGACACGGGCATGTATTACATGAACAGGGTGCTGAGAAATGAGACAGTCATGTATTGCATGCACAGGTGCTGAGAAATGACACAGTCATGTATTGCATGCACAAGGTGAAGAGAAATTACAAAGCCATGTATTACATGCACATGGTGCAGAGAAATGACACAGCCATGTATTACACGCACAGGGTGCAGAGAAATGACACAGACATGTATTACATGCACAGGATGCAAAAAAATGACACAGCTATGTATTACATGAACAGGGTGCTGAGAAATGAAAAGGCATGTATTACATCCACATGGTACTGAGAAAGGACACAGCCATGTACAGGGAGCGGAGAAGTGGGTTGACACAGCCATGCATTACATGCACAGTGTGCCGAGAAATGGCACAGCCATGTATTACATGCACAGTGTGTAGAGAAATGACACAGCCATGTATAACATGCACAGGATGCAGAGAAGTGGTCTGACACAGCCATGTATTACATGCACAGGGTGTTGAGAAATGACACAGTCATATATTGCATGCACAGGGTGCTGAGAAATGACACAGTCATGTATTACATACACATAGTGCTGAGAAATGACGCAGTCATATATTGCATACACAAGTTGCTGAGAAATGACACAGCCATCTATTACATGCACAGGGTTGCTGAGAAATGACACAGTCATATATTGCATGCACAGGTGCTGAGAAGTGACACAGTCATGTATTACATGCACAGGGTGCTGAGAAATGAGACAGTCATGTATTGCATGCACAGGGTACTGAGAAAGGACACGGGCATGTATTACATGAACGGGGTGCTGAGAAATGACACAGGCATGTATTGCATGCACATGGTGCTGAGAAATGACATAGTCATGTAATGCATGCACAAGGTGCTGAGAAATGACACAGCCATGTATTACATGCACAGTGTACTGAGAAATGACACAGCCATGTATTGCATGAACAGGGTGCTGAGAAATGACACAGGCATATACAGGGTGCAGAGAAGTGGGCTGACACAGCCATGTATTACATGCACTGGGTGCACAGAAATGACACAGCCATACATTACATGCACAGTGTGCACAGAAATGACACAAGCCATGCATTACAAGCACAGTGTGCAAAGAAATGACACAGCCATGCATTACATGCACAGTGTGCAAAGAAATGACACAGCTATGTATTACATGCACAGGATGCAGAGAAGTGGTCTGACACAGCGATGTATTATTTGCATAGGTTGCAGAGAATGACACAGCCATGTATTACATGTACAGTGTGCACAGAAATGACAGAGCTACGTATTACATGCAGAGGGTGCTAAGAACTGTTTCAGCCATGTATTACATGCACAGGGTGCAGAGAAATGACACAGCCATGAATTACATCCACAGAGAGCTGAGAAATGACACAGCCATATATTACATGCACAGGGTACTGAGAAATGACACAGCCATATATTACATGAACAGAATGCAGAGAAATGACACAGCCATGTATTACAGGCACAGGATGCTGGAAATGACACAGCCATGTATTATATGCACAGAGTGCAGAGAAATGACACAGTCATGTATTACATGCACAGATTGCAGAGAAATGACACAGCCATGTATTACATGCACAGGAGCACAGAATTGACATAGCCATGCATTAAATGCACAGGATGCAGACAAATGAAACAGTCATGTATTGCATGCATCTGTTCTGTGTTGGCATCCGTTAGTCTCGGGAGACGATGGATTTGCGCCCTTTACAAATGTTTCCTTTGGTCATACAGCGTCTGCTGTGGCTGTATAGACCCACATGGGAGTGGCAGTCTCTGCTGCATTTGATGCACTTGAAGGCCGAGTCAGCTGCTGGCAGCAGCTGCTTGTTCTTTCTCTGTGCACGCTTTGCGTCGTCAAGCTTCCGGAGCTTCTCTTCGCCAGCTTCCAGCCCAGTGTTCACAGTGTGTCTCCAGCTGGATCTGTCCCGAGCAAGCTCTTCCCAGGTGTTGGTGTCGATGTCGAGAGCCTTCAGGTCGCGCTTGCAAACATCCTTGAAGCGGAGTTGTGGTCTTCCAGTTGTTCTCTTGCCAGAGGCAAGCTCTGCGTACAGAATGTCTTTGGGGATCCTGCCGTCGTCCATTCGACGCACATGACCAAGCCACCTGAGGCGACGCTGACGGAGAAGAGTGGTCATGCTGGGAATCTTTGCACGCTCAAGCACATCGTTGTTTGTCACGCGATCACTCCATGTGATCCCAAGTATGCGCCGGAGACAGCGCATGTGGAAGGCACTCAGCCTCTTCTCTTGTGAGGCATACAGGGTCCAGGATTCGCTGGCGTACAGGAGAGTGCTTAGCACACAGGCTCGGTACACAGCAATCTTGGTGTTCAATGTTAACATGCTGTTGTTCCACACTCTCTGAGATAGTCTGGCCAGGGTGGTAGAGGCCTTGCCAATCCTTCTGTTGATCTCTGTATCCAGGAGAGGTTGTCGGTGATGGTGGAACCGAGGTACGTGAACTGGCTAACGGCCTCTAATTCATGGTTGTTGGTGATGCGGGGTTGTTCAGCATCCTGAGCCATCACGTTCGTCTTCTTCAAGCTTATTGTCAGGCCAAACTCATCACAAGCCTTTGCAAAACGGTCCATCAGACTCTGTAACTCTGCTTCGGTGTGGGTGGCCAGAGCAGCGTCATCTGCAAACAGCATGTCTCTGATGGTCACTACCCGTACTTTGCTCTTTGCCTTCAGCCGAGCCAGGTTGAACAGTCGGCCATCTGATCGGGTGTGAAGGTGAACACCCTCAGTTGATGTTCCAAAGGCGTGCTTCAGCAGGACAGCGAAGAAGATGCCGAAGGGTGGGGGCGAGGACACAGCCCTGTTTGACTCCACTGCGTAGTTGAAGGCATCTGATGTCGAGCCGTCGTACTGCACTGTGCCTTTCATGTCGTCGTGGAAAGACTGGATCACACTCAAAAGTCTTGGTGGGCAGCCTATCTTCGCTAGGACGTTAAAGAGACCATCTCTGCTGACAAGATCAAATGCCTTGGTCAGGTCAATGAAGGCCAGAAAGAGGGGCTTGTGCTGCTCTCTACATTTCTCTTGCAGCTGTCTGATGGAGAAGACCATGTCGATGGTTGATCTCTCCGAGCGGAACCCGCACTGCGACTCTGGGTACACTCTGTCAGCGAGCTTCTGCAGCCTGTTCAGGACGACTCTTGCAAATACTTTGCCTACAATGCTCAGGAGAGATATTCCTCTGTAGTTATTGCAGTCACTTTTGTCGCCTTTGTTCTTGTATAATGTGACAATATTGGCATCTCTCATGTCTTGAGGTACTGCTCCTTCCTCCCAGCACTGACAAAGGAGGTTGTGCAGGTGTTCAAGCAGTGCACTGCCGCCACACTTGATGACTTCTGGTGGTATGCCATCCCTCCCTGGGGCTTTTCCTGAGGACAGGCTCCTGATTGCTTTCTCTAGTTCTGCCAGAGTGGGTTTCTCATCCAGTTCCGCCATGAGGGGGAGGCTTTCAATCGCATCAAGGGCCTCGTCGGTGACGTGGTTCTGTCTGGAGTACAATTCGGAATAATGTTCCACCCATCGCTCCATCTGCTTGTCCTTGTCCTGGATGGTCCTCGCCCGTGGCAGACTTCAGTGGAGCTGTAGTCTTCTTGGTGGGGCCCATTGCTTTTTTGATGCCGTCGTACATGCCCTTGATGTTTCCAGTATCAGCCGATATCTGGATGCTTTGACATAGCTGGAGCCAGTAGTCGTTAGCGCACTGCCTTGCTAATCTCTTTACTTTGCTCTTTGCAGATCTGTACACCTGCAGGGTTCTCTGGCTGGGGGATCGCTTGTATTCCAGGTGGGCGCTGCGGCGTTCTTCTATGGCTGGAGTGAGTGTGGAGGAGTTGGCCTCAAACCAGTCGTTGTTCTTGGTCTGCTTTTTTCCAAAAATCTTCATGGCAGTGCTGTGTACTGTCTCTCTGATGTAGTCCCATCTTTCATGGGCTGAGCCACCGGGAGGGTCTGAGTCGAACACCTCGGAGAGGGCTTGGGTAAATTCCGCCGCCTTGTCAGGATGTGTGGTCTTGTTCACATCGATGCGAGGTTTGCCTTCAGGCCTAGAGCGATGTATCTTCTTAGGCTGGAACTTGATCTTGCAGCACACCAGCGAGTGATCGGTGTCGCAGTCGGCGCTGTGGAAGGTGCGAGTAAAAGGACACGCCTCAAGGCAGACCGCCTGATGATAATCAGGTCTAGCTGGTGCCAGTGCTTGGAGCGAGGGTGTCTCCATGACACTTTCTGCTGAGGCTTTGTCTGGAAGAAGGAGTTGGTGATGCTGAGGTCGTGGTATGAGCACATCTCCAGGAGTCGCTGCCCATTTTCATTCATCTCTCCCACACCAAACTTTCCGAGACAGGAGGGCCAGGAGTCATGGTCAGCGCCCACTCTGGCATTGAAGTCACCCAGCAGTAACAGTTGCTCGTCTTTGGGGATCCTCTGGATAAGTGAGTCGAGCTGATCGTAGAACTCGTCCTTTGTTTCCTTGGTGGCGCTGAGTGTTGGCGCATAGACGCTGATCAGGTTGACAGGACCAGTGGTGGTGTTGAGGCGGAGTGATAGCAGTCTTTCAGTTCCTTGTTGGCAGGGTTCTATCATCCCTAGCAAGGAGTTCCGGACAGCAAATCCAACGCCATATTCTCTGGTGTCTTCAGCGCTCTTCCCTTGCCAGAAAAACGATAAAATCCTTTTCTCGGAGGGTTCCAGAGTCAGCAAGCCTCGTCTCTTGCAGTGTGGCGATGTCGACCTGGAGTCTCACAAGTTCATCGTTGATGACGGAGGTCTTTCGAGCATCGCTAATAGCCTGGAGGTCGTTCGACAGTCCAGGAGTCATTGTCCTTACATTCCAGGTGCCAAACTTGAGAGCTGGAGTTTTTCTTGTTAATTTTGATTTTCCCTTGCTTTTGCCTGGTGCAGTGATTGCAGTCCGCTTGTCAGATACTTCCGTACCCTGAGCCCTACGCACCCAGTAAGGCAGGCGAACTGTGGCGAGGACAGCACCTATTGGCTGGGGGTGCCCAGCTTAGGCGGGCGGTAGCTGTCCAATGAGATGATGATCTCCCCACCGACGGAAGAAACCCCTGGCGCCAGCTCTACCCCAATCGAGCGGATGGCTTTATAACCGGTAAACTGCTGCTTCCTGTGTTTTTTCGACGCTTTGCAGCGAAGCTGAAGTGTCCTCTCCAGGGCGCAAGCCTGGGCAAGTTGGGATGGAGAATCAGCGTTGCCCATGCAGCACATTCCCCCCTCTCCCCTCTCTTGCCTTTCCCTTTGGGTTGCATGCATAGGGTTCTGAGAAGAACACAGGCATGTATTACATGGTGCTGAGTAATGACAAAAGCTAGGTTTACATGAACAGGGTTCTGAGAAATGACACAGCCATGATTACATGAACAGGGTTCTGGAAATGACACAGGCATGTGTTACAAAACGGGGTGCTTTAGAAAGGACACAGCCATGTACAGGGTGCAGAGAAGTGGGCTGTCACAGCCATGTGTTACATCCACAGGGTGCAAAGAAATGACACAGCCATGCATTACATGCACAGTGTGCAAAGAAAATGACACAGCCATGCATTACATGCACAGTGTGCAAAGAAATGACACAGCCATGTATTACATGCACAGGATGCAGAGAAGTTGTCTGACACAGCCATGTATTACATGCACAGGGTGCAGAGAAATGACACAGCCATGTATTACATGCACAGGGTGCTAAGAATTGACACAGCCATGTATTACATGCACAGTGTGCAGAGAAATGACACAGCCATGTATTACATGAACAGTGCGCACAGAAATGACATAGCCATGTATTACATGCACAGAATGCAGAGAAATGACACAGCCATGTATTACATGCACAGAATGCAGAGAAATGACACAGTCACGTATGACATGCACAGAATGCAGAGAAAAGACAGCCATGTATTACATGCGCAGAATGCAGAGAAATGACACAGCCATGTATTACATGCACAGGGTGCATAGAAATGACACAGACATGTATTACATGCACAGGATGCCAAAAAAAATGACACAGCTATGTATTACATGAACAGGGTGCTGAGAAATGACAAGGGCATGTATTACATCCACTTGGTACTGAGAAAGGACACAGCCATGTACAGGGAGCAGAGAAGTGGGTTGACACAGTCATGTATTACATGCACAGTGTGCTCAGAAATGGCACAGCCATGCATTACATGCACAGTGTGCAGAGAAATGACACAGCCATGTATAACATGCACAGGATGCAGAGAAGTGGTATAGCACAGTCATATATTACATGCACAGGATGCAGAGAAGTGGTCTGACACACCCATGTATTACATGCACAGGGTGTTGGGAAATGACACAGTCATATATTGCATGCACAGGGTGGTGAAAAATGACACAGTCATGTATTACATACACATAGTGCTGAGAAATGACGCAGTCATATATTGCATGCACAAGTAGCTGAGAAATGACACAGCCATGTATTACATGCACAGGGTGCTGAGAAATGATACAGTCATATATTGCATGCACAGGGTGCTGAGAATGACACAGTCATATATTGCATGCACAGGGTGCTGAGAATTGACAGTCATGTATTACACGCACAGGGCGTTGAGAAATGAGATAGTCATGTATTGCATGCACAGGGTACTGAGAAAGGACACGGGCATGTATTACATGAACAGGGTGCTGAGAAATGACACAGGCATGTATTGCATGCACATGGAGCTGAGAAATGACACAGTCATGTAATGCATGCACAAGGTGCTGTGAAATGACACAGCCATGTATTGCATGAACAGGGTGCTGAGAAATGACACAGGCATATACAGGGTGCAGAGACGTGGGCTGACACAGCCATGTATTACATGCACTGGTGCACAGAAATGACACAGCCATGCATTACAAGCACAGTGTGCAAAGAAATGACACAGCCATGCATTACATGCACAGTGTGCAAAGAAATGACACAGCCATGTATTACATGCACAGGATGCAGAGAAGTGGTCTGACACAGCGATGTATTATTTGCATAGGTTGCAGAGAAATGACACAGCCATGTATTACATGTACAGTGTGCACAGAAATGACAGAGCTACGTATTACATGCAGAGGGTGCTAAGAAATGTTTCAGCCATGTATTACATGCACAGGGTGCAGAGAAATGACAACCATGAATTACATCCACAGCATGCTGAGAAATGACACAGCCATGTATTACATGCACAGGGTACTGAGAAATGACACAGCCATGTATTACATGAACAGGATGCAGAGAAATGACACAGCCATGTATTACAGGCACAGGGTGCTGAGAAATGACACAGCCATGTGTTATATGCACAGAGTGCAGAGAAATGACACAGTCATGTATTACATGCACAGATTGCAGAGAAATGACACAGCCATGTATTACATGCACAGGGTGCACAGAAATGACATAGCCATGCATTACATGCACAGGATGCAGACAAATGACACAGTCATGTATTGCATGCATAGGGTTCTGAGAAAGAACACAGGCATGTATTACATGGTGCTGAGAAATGACACAGCTATGTATTACATGAACAGGGTGCTGAGAAATGACACAGCCATGTATTACATGAACAGGGTTCTGAGAAATGACACAGGCATGTGTTACAAGAACAGGGTGCTGAGAAAGGACACAGCCATGTACAGGGTGCAGAGAAGTAGGCTGTCACAGCCATGTGTTACATCCACAGGGGGCACAGAAATTACACAGCCATGCATTACATGCACAGTGTGCAAAGAAATGACACAGCTATGCATTACATGCACAGTGTGCAAAGAAATGACACAGCTATGTATTACATGCACAGGATGCAGAGAAGTTGTCTGACACAGCCATGTATTACATGCACAGGGTGCAGAGAAATGACACAGCCATGTATTACATGCACAGGGTGCTAAGAATTGAAACAGCCATGTATTACATGCACAGTGTGCAGAGAAATGACACAGCCATGTATTACATGAACAGTGTGCACAGAATGACACAGCCATGTATGACATGCACAGAATGCAGAGAAAAAGACAGCCATGTATTACATGCACAGAATGCAGAGAAATGACACAGCCATCTATTACATGCACAGGGTGCACAGAAATGACACAGCCATGTATTACATGCACAGTGTGCAGAGAAATGACACAGCCATGTATTACATGCACAGTGTGCAGAGAAATGACACAGCCATGTATTACATGCACAGTGTGCAGAGTAATGACATAGCCATGCATTACATGCACAGAATGCAGAGAAATGACACTCATGTATTAACATCCACAGGGTGCAGAGAAACGACACCGCCATATATTACATGCACAGGGTGCTCAGAAGGGACACAGCATTGTATTACATGCACAGAGTGCAGAGAAATGACACAGCCATGTATTGCAGGCACAGGGTGAAGAGAAATGACACAGCCATGTATTACATGCACAGGGTGCATAGAAATGACAGAGCCATGTATTACAAGCACAGGGTGCAGAGAAATGACGCAGCCCCTGTATTTCATGCACAGCGTAGCTTCACACAGCCATTTTTGACATGCACAGGGTGCTGACAAATGACACAGCCATGTATTACATGCACAGGGTGCTGGCAAATGAAACAGACATATATTACACGCACAGGTAAAGAGAAGTGAGATCATACAGCCATGTATTACATGCACAGGGTGAAGAGAAGTGAGATCACACATGGTGCTGAGAATTGACACAGGCATGTATTACAAGCACAGGAACAGAGAAATGACACAGCCATGTATTGAATGCACAGGGTGCAGAGAAATGACACAGACATGTATTACATGCACAGGGTGAAGAGAAGTGAGATCACACAGCCATGTATTACATGCACATGGTGCTGAGAAATGACACAGCCATGTATTACATGCACAGGAACAGAGAAATGACACAGCCATGTATTGAATGCACAGGGTGCAGAGAAATGACACACCATGTATTACATGCACAGGGTGCAGAGAAATGACACAGCCATGTATTACATGCACAGGGTGCATAGAAATGACACAGCCATGTATTACATGCAACGGGTGCAGAGAAATTACACAGCCATGTATTACAAGCACAGGGTGCAGAGAAATGACGCAGCCATGTATTGCATGCACTTGGTGCAGAAACATGACATAGCCATATATTTCATGCACAGCGTAGCTTCACACAGCCATTTTTGACATGCACAGGGTGCATAGAAATGACACAGCCATGTATTACATGCACAGGGTGCTGGCAAATGAAACAGACATGCACAGGGTGAAGAAAAGTGAGATCACACAGCCATGTATTACATGCACAGGGTGAAGAGAAGTGAGATCACACAGCCATGTATTGCATGCACAGGGTGAAGAGAAGTGAGATCACACAGCCATGTATTACATGCACATGGTGAAGAGAAGTGAGATCACACAGCCATGTATTACATGCACAGGGTGAAGAGAAGTGAGATCACACAGCCATGTATTGCATGCACATGGTGCAGAGAAATGACACAGCCATGTATTACATGCACAGGAACAGAGAAATGACACAGCCATGTATTGAATGCACAGGGTGCAGAGAAATGACACAGACATTATTACATGCACAGGGTGAAGAGAAGTGAGATCACACAGCCATGTATTACATGCATATGGTGCTGAGAAATGACAGCCATGTATTAAATGCACAGGGTGCAGAGAAATGACACAGACATGTATTACATGCACAGGAATAGAGAAACGACACAGCCATGTATTGAATGCACAGGGTGCAGAGAAATGACACAGCCATGTATTGAATGCACAGGGGGAGGAGAAATGACACAGCCATGTATTACATGCACAGGATGAAAACACGTGGGAAGACACAGCCATGTCTTACATGCACAGGGTGCAGAGAAATGATACAGCCATGTATTACATACACAGCATGCAGAGAAAAGACACAGCCATGTATTACATGCACAGGGTGTAGATAAATGACATACCATGTATTACATGCACAGGGTGCAGAGAAATGACACAGCTATGTATTACTTGCGCAGGTTGCAGAGAAATGACATACTATGTGTTACTTGCACAGGGTGCTGAGAAATGACACAGCCATGTATTTCATGCACAGCGTAGCTTCACAGCTTCACAGCATGCAGAGAAATGACACAGCCATGTATTACATGCACAGGATGCAGAGAAATGACATACCATGTGTTACTTTCACAGGGGGCTGAGAAATGACACAGCCATGTATTGCATGCACAGGGTGCATAGAAATAACACAGCCATGTATTACATGCACAGGGTGAAGCGAAGTGGGCTGACACAGCCATGTATTACATGCACAGTGGGCTGAGAAATGACACCGCCATGTATTACATGCACAGGATGCAGAGAAATGACACAGCCATGTATTACATGCACAGGGCGCAGAGAAATGGCACAGCCATGTATCACATGCACGGGGTGCAGAGAAATGACACAACGTGTTTTACATGAACAGTCTGCAGAGAAATGACACAGCCATGTATTACATGCACAGGGTGCAGAGAAATGACACAGCCATATAATGCATGCAGAGGGTGCATAGAAATGACACAGCATGTATTACATGCACAGGCAGCGGAAAAATGAAATAGCCATATATTACATGCACAGGGTGCATCGAAATGACACAGCCATGTAATGCATGCACAGGGTGCATAGAAATGACACAGGCATGTATTACATGCACAGGCAGCGGAAAAATGAAATAGCCATGTATTACAAGCCACAGGGTGCAGAGAAATGACGCAGCCATGTATTGCACACACTTGGTGCAGAAACATGACATAACCATGTATTTCATGCACAGCGTTGCTTCACACAGCCATTTTTGACATGCAGAGGGTGCTGAGAAATAACACAGACATATATTACATGCACAGGGTGAGAGAAGTGTGTTCACACAGCCATGTTTTACATGCACGGGATGCATAGAAATGACACAGCCATGTATTACATGCGCAGGGTGCAGAGAAGTGAGATCACACAGCCATGTATTACATGCACATGGAGCTGAGAAATGACACAGCCATGTATTGCAAGCACAGGAACAGAGAAATGACACAGCCATATATTGAATGCACAGGGTGCAGAGAAATGACACAGACATGTATTACATGCACAGGGTGAAGAGAAGTGAGACCGCACAGCCATGTGTTACATGCACATGGCGCTGAGAAATGACACAGCCATGTATTACATGCACAGGAACAGAGAAATGACACAGCCATGTATTCAATGCACAGGGTGCAGAGAAATGACACAGACATGTATTACATGCACAGGAATAGAGAAAGGACACAGCCATGTATTGAATGCACAGGGTGCAGTGAAATGACACAGCCATGTATTGAATGCACAGGATGAAAACACGTGGGAAGACACAGCCATGTATCACATGCACAGGGCGCAGAGAAATGATACAGCCATGTATTACATACACAGCATGCAGAGAAAAAGACTAGCCATGTATTACATGTACATGGTGCAGAGAAATGACATACCATGTATTACATGCACAGGGTGCAGAGAAATGACATACCATGTATTACATGCACAGAGTGCAGAGAAATGACACAGCCATGTATTACATGCACAGGGTGTAGAGAAATGACACAGCAATGTATTACATGCACAGTGTGCAGAGAAATGACACACCATGTATTACATGCACAGTGTGCAGAGAAATGACACAGCCATGTATTACATGCACAAGTGCAGAGAAATGATACACCATGTATTACATGCACAGGGTGCAGAGAAATGACACAGTCATGTATTACATGCACAGGGTGCATAGAAATGACACAGCCATGTATTACATGCAAAGGGTGCAGAGAAATGACACAGCCATGTATTACAAGCACAGGGTGCAGAGAAATGACGCAGCCATGTATTGCATGCACTTGGTGCAGAAACATGACATAGCCATGTATTTCATGCACAGCGTAGCTTCACACATCCATTTTTGACATGCACAGGGTGCATAGAAATGACACAGCCATGTATTACATGCACAGGGTGCTGGCAAATGAAACAGACATATATTACATGCACAGGGTGAAGAGAAGTGAGATCACACAGCCATGTATTACATGCACAGGATGAAGAGAAGTGAGATCACACAGCCATGTATTACATGCACAGGGTGAAGAGATGTGAGATCACACAGCCATGTATTACATGCACATGGTGCAGAGAAATGACACAGCCATGTATTACATGCACAGGAACAGAGAAATGACACAGCCATGTATTGAATGCACAGGGTGCAGAGAAATGACACAGATATGTATTACATGCACAGGGTGAAGAGAAGTGAGATCACACAGCCATGTATTACATGCATATGGTGCTGAGAAATGACACAGCCATGTATTACATGCACAGGAACAGAGAAATGACACAGCCATGTATTAAATGCACAGGGTGCAGAGAAATGACACAGTAAAACAAAACATAACACTCAAAACGAAAACAAACCCCCAAAAAGACAAAACGCAAATCACACAACATAAAAACATCATACAAGACAAAACGCAAAATGTAAAACAAAAAACGCTAAAACAAACCTTATACAAAAAGAAAATGAAAAAGGGAGAACACAAAACCTAGAACGCAAAAATACACAAATCACAGATCCAAAACAAAAACTTAACACCGAGCGCAAAACACACACGCACGCACGCACGCACGCAAGCACGCACGCGCACCGCGCGCACGCCACGCACGCACGCACGCACGCAGCACGCCGCGCGAGCGCGCGCACCCCACACACACACCCCCCACACACACCCCAAAAACACACACACCAACAACCACAAAAAAAC
>JAFLJL010016611.1:21453-53530 GCA_018398815.1 Conus ventricosus
CTCTGTCATTTCTATGCACCTGTGCATGTAATACTGGCTGTGTCATTTCTCTTCCCCTGTGCTGCAATACAGGCTGTGTATTCTCTGCACTCTGTGCATGTAAACAATGCGTTCCTTCTGAGCACCCTGTGCATGTAATATATGGCGGTGTCGTTTCTCTGCACCCTGTGGATGTAATACATGAGTGTCATTTCTCTGCATTCTGTGCATGTAATGCATGGCTATGTCATTACTCTGCACACTGTGCATGTAATACATGGCTGTGTCATTTCTCTGCACACTGTGCATGTAATACATGGCTGTGTCATTTCTCTGCACACTGTGCATGTAATACATGGCTGTGTCATTTCTGTGCACCCTGTGCATGTAATAGATGGCTGTGTCATTTCTCTGCATTCTGTGCATGTAATACATGGCTGTCTTTTCTCTGCATTCTGTGCATGTCATACATGGCTGTGTCATTTCTGTGCACACTGTTCATGTAATACATGGCTGTGTCATTTCTCTGCACACTGTGCATGTAATACATGGCTGTTTCAATTCTTAGCACCCTGTGCATGTAATACATGGCTGTGTCATTTCTCTGCACCCTGTGCATGTAATACATGGCTGTGTCAGACAACTTCTCTGCATCCTGTGCATGTAATACATAGCTGTGTCATTTCTTTGCACACTGTGCATGTAATGCATAGCTGTGTCATTTCTTTGCACACTGTGCATGTAATGCATGGCTGTGTAATTTCTGTGCACCCTGTGGATGTAACACATGGCTGTGACAGCCTACTTCTCTGCACCCTGTACATGGCTGTGTCCTTTCTCAGCACCCTGTTCTTGTAACACATGCCTGTGTCATTTCTCAGAACCCTGTTCATGTAATACATGGCTGTGTCATTTCTCAGCACCCTGTTCATGTAATACATAGCTGTGTCATTTCTCAGCACCATGTAATACATGCCTGTGTTCTTTCTCAGAACCCTATGCATGCAATACATGACTGTGTCATTTGTCTGCATCCTGTGCATGTAATGCATGGCTATGTCATTTCTGTGCACCCTGTGCATGTAATACATGGCTGTGTCATTTCTCTGCAATCTGTGCATGTAATACATGACTGTGTCATTTCTCTGCACTCTGTGCATATAACACATGGCTGTGTCATTTCTCAGCACCCTGTGCCTGTAATACATGGCTGTGTCATTTCTCTGCATCCTGTTCATGTAATACATGGCTGTGTCATTTCTCAGTACCCTGTGCATGTAATACATGGCTGTGTCATTTCTCAGCATGCTGTGGATGTAATTCATGGTTGTCATTTCTCTGCACCCTGTGCATGTAATACATGGCTGAAACATTTCTTAGCACCCTCTGCATGTAATACGTAGCTCTGTCATTTCTGTGCACACTGTACATGTAATACATGGCTGTGTCATTTCTCTGCAACCTATGCAAATAATACATCGCTGTGTCAGACCACTTCTCTGCATCCTGTGCATGTAATACATGGCTGTGTCATTTCTTTGCACACTGTGCATGTAATGCATGGCTGTGTCATTTCTTTGCACACTGTGCTTGTAATGCATGGCTGTGTCATTTCTGTGCACCCAGTGCATGTAATACATGGCTGTGTCAGCCCACGTCTCTGCACCCTGTATATGCCTGTGTCATTTCTCAGCACCCTGTTCATGCAATACATGGCTGTGTCATTTCACAGCACCTTGTGCATGCATTACATGACTGTGTCATTTCTCAGCTCCATGTGCATGCAATACATGCCTGTGTCATTTCTCAGCACCCTGTTCATGTAATACATGCCCGTGTCCTTTCTCAGTACCCTGTGCATGCAATACATGACTATCTCATTTCTCAACGCCCTGTGCGTGTAATACATGACTGTCAATTCTCAGCACCCTGTGCATGCAATATATGACTGTGTCATTTCTCAGCACCTGTGCATGCAATATATGACTGTATCATTTCTCAGCACCCTGTGCATGTAATACATGGCTGTGTCATTTCTCAGCTACTTGTGCATGCAATATATGACTGCGTCATTTCTCAGCACTATGTGTATGTAATACATGACTGTGTCATTTTTCACCACCCTGTGCATGCAATATATGACTGTGTCATTTCCCAACACCCTGTGCATGTAATACATGGGTGTGTCAGACCACTTCTCTGCATCCTGTGCATGTAATATATGACTGTGCTATACCACTTCTCTGCATCCTGTGCATGTATACATGGCTGTGTCATTTCTCTGCACACTGTGCATGTAATGCATGGCTGTGCCATTTCTGAGCACACTGTGCATGTAATACATGACTGTGTCAACCCACTTCTCTGCTCCCTGTACATGGCTGTGTCCTTTCTCAGTACAAGTGGATGTAATACATGCCCTTGTCATTTCTCAGCACCCTGTTCATGTAATACATAGCTGTGTCATTTTTTTTTGCATCCTGTGCATGTAATACATGTCTGTGTCATTTCTATGCACCCTGTGCATGTAATACATGGCTGTGTCATTTCTCTGCATTCTGCGCATGTAATACATGGCTGTCTTTTCTCTGCATTCTGTGCATGTCATACGTGACTGTGTCATTTCTCTGCATTCTGTGCATGTAATACATGGCTGTGTCATTTCTCTGCATTCTGTGCATGTAATACATGGCTATTTTCATTTCTGTGCGCACTGTTCATGTAATACATGGCTGTGTCATTTCTCTGCACACTGTGCATGTAATACATGGCTGTGTCAATTCTTAGCACCCTGTGCATGTAATACATGGCTGTGTCATTTCTCTGCACCCTGTGCATGTAATACATGGCTGTGTCAGACAACTTCTCTGCATCCTGTGCATGTAATACATGGCTGTGTCATTTCTTTGCACACTGTGCATGTAATGCATGGCTGTGTCATTTCTTTGCACACTGTGCATGTAATGCATGGCTGTGTCATTTCTGTGCACCCTGTGGATGTAACACATGGCTGTGACAGCCCACTTCTCTGCACCCTGTACATGGCTGTGTCCTTTCTCAGCACCCCGTTTTTGTAAACACATGCCTGTGTCATTTCTCAGAACCCTGTTCATGTAATACATGGCTGTGTCATTTCTCAGAACCCTGTTCATGTAATACATAGCTGTGTCATTACTCAGCACCATGTAATACATGCCTGTGTTCTTTCTCAGAACCCTATGCATGCAATCCAAGGGAAAGGCAAGAGAGGGGAGAGGGGAATGTGCTGCATGGGCAACAGCTGATTCTCCATACCAACTTGCCCAGGCTTGCGCCCTGGAGAGGACACTTCAGCTTCGCTGCAAAGCGTCGAAACAACACAGGAAGCAGCAGTTTACCGGTTATAAGCCATCCGCTCGATTGGCGTAGAGCTGGCGCCAGGGGTTGCTTCCGTCGGTGGGAGAGATCATCATCTCATTGGACAGCTACCGCCCGCCTTAAGCTGGGCAGCCCCCAGCCAATAGGGTGCTGTCTCGCCACAGTTCGCCTGCCTTACTGGGTGCGTAGGGCTCAGGGTACGGAAGTATCTGACAAGCGGACTGCAATCACTGCACCAGCAAAAGCAAGGGAAAATCAAAATTAACAAGAAAAACTCCAGCTCTCAAGTTTGGCACCTGGAATGTAAGGACAATGACTCCTGGACTGTCGAACGACCTCCAGGCTATTAGCGATGCTCGAAAGACCTCCGTCATCAACGATGAACTTGTGAGACTCCAGGTCGACATCGCCACACTGCAAGAGACGAGGCTTGCTGACTCTGGAACCCTCCGAGAAAAGGATTTTATACGTTTTTCTGGCAAGGGAAGAGCGCTGAAGACACCAGAGAATATGGCGTTGGATTTGCTGTCCGGAACTCCTTGCTAGGGATGATAGAACCCTGCCAACAAGGAACTGAAAGACTGCTATCACTCCGCCTCAACACCACCACTGGTCCTGTCAACCTGATCAGCGTCTATGCGCCAACACTCAGCGCCACCAAGGAAACAAAGGACGAGTTCTACGATCAGCTCGACTCACTTATCCAGAGGATCCCCAAAGACGAGCAACTGTTACTGCTGGGTGACTTCAATGCCAGAGTGGGCGCTGACCATGACTCCTGGCCCTCCTGTCTCGGAAAGTTTGGTGTGGGAGAGATGAATGAAAATGGGCAGCGACTCCTGGAGATGTGCTCATACCACGACCTCAGCATCACCAACTCCTTCTTCCAGACAAAGCCTCAGCAGAAAGTGTCATGGAGACACCCTCGCTCCAAGCACTGGCACCAGCTAGACCTGATTATCATCAGGCGTCTGCCTTGAGGCGTGTCCTTTTTACTCGCACCTTCCACAGCGCCGACTGCGACACCGATCACTCGCTGGTGTGCTGCAAGATCAAGTTCCAGCTAAGAAGATACATCGCTCTAGGCCTGAAGGCAAACCTCGCATCGATGTGAACAAGACCACACATCCTGACAAGGCGGCGGAATTTACCCAAGCCTCTCCGAGGTGTTCGACTCAGACCCTCCCGGTGGCTCAGCCCATGAAAGATGGGACTACATCAGAGAGACAGTACACAGCACTGCCATGAAGATTTTTGGAAAAAAGCAGACCAAGAACAACGACTGGTTTGAGGCCAACTCCTCCACACTCACTCCAGCCATAGAAGAACGCCGCAGCGCCCACCTGGAATACAAGCGATCCCCCAGCCAGAGAACCCTTGCAGGTGTACAGATCTGCAAAGAGCAAAGTAAAGAGATTAGCAAGGCAGTGCGCTAACGACTACTGGCTCCAGCTATGTCAAAGCATCCAGATATCGGCTGATACTGGAAACATCAAGGGCATGTACGACGGCATCAAAAAAGCAATGGGCCCCACCAAGAAGACTACAGCTCCACTGAAGTCTGCCACGGGCGAGACCATCCAGGACAAGGACAAGCAGATGGAGCGATGGGTGGAACATTATTCCGAATTGTACTCCAGACAGAACCACGTCACCGACGAGGCCCTTGATGCGATTGAAAGCCTCCCCCTCATGGCGGAACTGGATGAGAAACCCACTCTGGCAGAACTAGAGAAAGCAATCAGGAGCCTGTCCTCAGGAAAAGCACCAGGGAGGGATGGCATACCACCAGAAGTCATCAAGTGTGGCGGCAGTGCACTGCTTGAACACCTGCACAACCTCCTTTGTCAGTGCTGGGAGGAAGGAGCAGTACCTCAAGACATGAGAGATGCCAATATTGTCACATTATACAAGAACAAAGGCGACAAAAGTGACTGCATAACTACAGAGGAATATCTCTCCTGAGCATTGTAGGCAAAGTATTTGCAAGAGTCGTCCTGAACAGGCTGCAGAAGCTCGCTGACCAGAGTGTACCCAGAGTCGCAGTGCGGGTTCCGCTCGGAGGATCAACCATCGACATGGTCTTCTCCATCAGACAGCTGCAAGAGAAATGTAGAGAGCAGCACAAGCCCCTCTTTCTGGCCTTCATTGACCTGACCAAGGCATTTGATCTTGTCAGCAGAGATGGTCTCTTTAACGTCCTAGCGAAGATAGGCTGCCCACCAAGACTTTTGAGTGTGATCCAGTCTTTTCCACGACGACATGAAAGGCACAGTGCAGTACGACGGCTCGACATCAGATGCCTTCAACATACGCAGTGGAGTCAAACAGGGCTGTGTCCTCGCTCCACACCTCTTCGGCATCTTCTTCGCTGTCCTGCTGAAGCACGCCTTTGGAACATCAACTGAGGGTGTTCACCTTCACACCCGATCAGATGGCCGACTGTTCAACCTGGCTCGGCTGAAGGCAAAGAGCAAAGTACGGGTATGTGACCATCAGAGACTGCTGTTTGCAGATGACGCTGCTCTGGCCACCCACACCGAAGCAGAGTTACAGAGTCTGATGGACCGTTTTGCAAAGGCTTGTGATGAGTTTGGCCTGACAATAAGCTTGAAGAAGACGAACGTGATGGCTCAGGATGCTGAACAACCCCGCATCACCAACAACCATGAATTAGAGGCCGTTAGCCAGTTCACGTACCTCGGTTCCACCATCACCGACAACCTCTCTCTGGATACAGAGATCAACAGAAGGATTGGCAAGGCCTCTACCACCCTGGCCAGACTATCTCAGAGAGTGTGGAACAACAGCATGTTAACATTGAACACCAAGATTGCTGTGTACCGAGCCTGTGTGCTAAGCACTCTCCTGTACGCCAGCGAATCCTGGACCCTGTATGCTCACAAGAGAAGAGGCTGAGTGCCTTCCACATGCGCTGTCTCCGGCGCATACTTGGGATCACATGGAGTGATCGCGTGACAAACAACGATGTGCTTGAGCGTGCAAAGATTCCCAGCATGACCACTCTTCTCCGTCAGCGTCGCCTCAGGTGGCTTGGTCATGTGCGTCGAATGGACGACGGCAGGATCCCCAAAGACATTCTGTACGCAGAGCTTGCCTCTGGCAAGAGAACAACTGGAAGACCACAACTCCGCTTCAAGGATGTTTGCAAGCGCGACCTGAAGGCTCTCGACATCGACACCAACACCTGGGAAGAGCTTGTCGGGACAGATCCAGCTGGAGACACACTGTGAACACTGGGCTGGAAGCTGGCGAAGAGAAGCTCCGGAAGCTTGACGACGCAAAGCGTGCACAGAGAAAGAACAAGCAGCTGCTGCCAGCAGCTGACTCGGCCTTCAAGTGCATCAAATGCAGCAGAGACTGCCACTCCCATGTGGGTCTATACAGCCACAGCAGACGCTGTATGACCAAAGGAAACATTTGTAAAGGGCGCAAATCCATCGTCTCCCGAGACTAACGGATGCCAACACAGAACAGATGCATGCAATACATGACTGTTTCATTTGTCTGCATCCTGTGCATTTAATGCATGGCTATGTCAATTCTGTGCTCCCTGTGCATGTAATACATGCTGTGTCATTTCTCTGCAATCTGTGCATGTAATACATGACTGTGTCATTTCTCTGCACTCTGTGCATATAATACATGGCTGTGTCATTTCTCACATCCTGTGCCTGTAATACATGGCTGTGTCATTTCTCTGCATTCTGTTCATGTAATATATGGCTGTGTCATTTCTCAGTACCCTGTGCATGTAATATAGGCTGTGTCATTTCTCAGCTCTCTGTGGATGTAATTCATGGCTGTGTCATTTCTCTGCACCCTGTGCATGTAATACATGGCTGAAACAGTTCTTAGCACCCTCTGCATGTAATACGTAGCTCTGTCATTTCTGTGCACACTGTACATGTAATACATGGCTGTGTCATTTCTCTGCAACCTATGCAAATAATACATCGCTGTGTCAGACCACTTCTCTGCATCCTGTGCATGTAATACATAGCTGTGTCATTTCTTTGCACACTGTGCATGTAATGCATGGCTGTGTCATTTCTTTGCACACTGTGCTTGTAATGCATGGCTGTGTCATTTCTGTGCACACTGTGCATGTAATGTATGGCTGTGTCATTTCTGTGCACCAGTGCATGTAATACATGGCTGTGTCAGCCCACTTCTCTGCACCCTGTATATGCCTGTGTCATTTCTCAGCACCCTGTTCATGCAATACATGGCTGTGTCATTTCTCAGTACACTGTGCATGTAATACATGGCTGTGTCATTTCTCAGCACCTTGTGCATGCATTACATGACTATGTCATTTCTCAGCACCATGTGCATGCAATACATGCCTGTGTCATTTCTCAGCACCCTGTTCATGTAATACATGCCCGTGTCCTTTCTCAGTACCCTGTGCATGCAATACATGACTGTCTCATTTCTCAGCACCCTGTGCATGTAATACATGACTGTGTCACTTCTCAGCACCCTGTGCATGCAATATATGACTGTGTCATTTCTCAGCACCCTGTGCATGTAATAGATGGCTGTGTCATTTCTCAGCAACTTGTGTATGCAATATATGACTGCGTCATTTCTCAGCACTATGTGTATGTAATACATGACTGTGTCATTTCTCAGCACCCTGTGCATGCAATATATGACTGTGTCATTTCTCAACACCCTGTGCATGTAATACATGGCTGTGTCAGACCACTTCTCTGCATCCTGTGCATGTTATACATGGCTGTGTCATTTCTCTACACACTGTGCATGTAATACATGGCTGTGCCATTTCTCGGCACACTGTGCATGTAATGCATGGCTGTGTCAACCCACTTCTCCGCTCCCTGTACATGGCTGTGTCCTTTCTCAGTACCATGTGGATGTAATACATGCCCTTGTCATTTCTCAGCACCCTGTTCATGTAATACATAGCTGTGTCATTTTTTTGCATCCTGTGCATGTAATACATGTCTGTGTCATTTCTCTGCACCCTGTGCGTGTAATACATGGCTGTGTCATTTCTCTGCACCATGTGCATGTAATACATGGCTTTGTAATTTCTCTTCACCTTGTGCATGCAATACATGACTGTGTCATTTCTCAGCACCCTGTGCATGCAATACATGACTGTCTCATTTCTCAGCACCCTGTTCATGTAATACATGCCCGTGTCCTTTCTCAGAACCCTGTGCATGTAATGCATGACTGTGTCCTTTCTCAGCACCCTGTGCATGTAATGCATGACTGTGTCATTTCTCAGCACCCTGTGCATGCATTATATGACTGTGTCATTTCTCAGCACCCTGTGCATGCAATGCATGACTGTGTGAGACACGTCTCTGCATCCTGTGCATGTAATATTTGACTGTGTGATTTCTCAGCACCCTGGGCATGTAATACATGGCTGTGTCAGACCACTTCTCTTCACCCTCTACATGGCTGTGTCCTTTCTCAGCACCCCGTCCTTGTAATACATGCCTGTGTCATTTCTCAGCACCCTGTTCATGTAACGCATGGCTGTGTCATTTCTCAGCACCCTGTTCATGTAATACATAGCTGTGTCATTTCTCAGCACCCTGTTCATGTAATGCATGCATGTGTCATTTATCAGCACCCTGTGCATGTAATACATGCCTGTGTCATTCCTCAGCACCCTGTGTATGTAATGCATGGCTATGTCATTTCTGTGCATCCTGTGCATGTAATACATGGCTGTGTCATTTCTCTGCACCCTGTGCATGTAATACATGGCTGTGTCATTTCTCTACACACTGTGCATATAATGCATGGCTGTGTCATTTGTCTGCATTCTGTGCATGTAATACATGGCTGTGTCATTTCTCTGCACACTGTGCATGTAATACATGGCTGTGTCATTTCTCTGCATCCTGTGTATGTAATACATGGCTGTGTCATTTCTCTGCATTCTGTGCATATAATACATGGCTGTGTCATTTCTCTGTATTCTGTGCATGTAATACATGGCTGTTTCATTTCTCTGCCCCCTGTGCATGTAACACATGCCTGTGTCCTTTCTCGGCACCCTGCTCATGTAATACATGCCTGTGTCCTTTCTCAGCACCCTGTGCCTGCAATACATAGCTATGTCATTTCTGTGCACCCTGTGCATGTAATACATGGCTGTGTCCCTTCTGTGCACCCTGTGCATGTAATATATGTTTGTGTCATTTCTCTGCATCCTGTGTATGTAATGCATGGCTATGTCATTTCTGTGCACTCTGTGCATGTAAATACATGGCTGTGTCATGTCTCTGCACCCTGTGCATGTAATACATGGCGGTGTCATTTCTCTGCACCCTTTGCATGTAATACATGGCTGTGTCATTTCTGTGCACCCTGTGCATGTAATACATGGCTGTGTCATTTCTCTGCATCCTGTGTATGTAATACATGGCAGTGTCATTTCTCTGCATTCTGTGCATAAAATACATGGCTGTGTCATTTCTCTGCATTCTGAGCATGTAATACATGGCTGTGTCATTTCCATGCACACTGTGAATGTAATACATGGCTGTGTCATTTCTCTGCACCCTGTGCATGTAATACAGGGTTGTGTCAGACCACTTTTCTGCATCCTGTGCATGTAATACATGGCTGTGTCATTTCTTTGCACACTGTGCATATAATGCATGGCTGTGTCATTTCTTTGCACACTGTGCTTGTAATACATGGCTGTGTCAGCCACTTCTCTGCACTCTGTACATGGATGTGTCCTTTCTCAGCACCCTATTCATGTAATACATGTCTGTGTCATTCCTCAGCACCCTGTTCATGTAATACATGACTGTGTCATTGCTCAGCCCCCTGTTCATTTTATACATGCCTGTGTCCTTTCTCAGCACCCTGTGCATGCAATACATGACTGTAATGTCTCAGCACCCTGTGCATGCAATACATTGCTGTGTCATTTTTCAGCACCCTGTGCATGTAATACATGCCAGTGTCATTTCTCAGCACCCTGTTCATGTAACACATGCCTGTGTCCTTTCTCAGCTCCCTGTGCATGCAATACATGACTGTGTCATATTTCTGCACCCTGTGCATGTAATACATGGATGTGTTAGACCACTTCTCTGCATCCTGTGCATGTAATACATGGCTGTGTCATTTCTTTGCACACTGTGCATGTAATACATGGCTGTGTCAAGTCTTTGCAGCCTGTGCGTGTAATACATGGCTGTGTCATTTCTCTGCACCCTGTGCATGTAATACATGGCTTTGTCATTTCTCAGCACCCTGTACATGTGTGTCAGACCACGTCTCTGCATCCTGTGCATGTAATACATGGCTGTGTCATTTCTTTGCACACTGTGCATGTAATACATGTCTGTGTCCTTTCCCTCAGCACCCTGTTCATGTAATACATGCCTGTGTCATTTCTCAGCACCCTGTTCATGTAATACACGCCCGTGTCATTTCTCAGCACCCTGTGCATGTAATACATAGCTGTGTCATTTCTCAGCACCTGTGCATGTAATACATGCCAGTGTCATTTCTCAGCACCCTGTTCATGTAACACATGCCTGTGTCCTTTCTCAGCTCCCTGTGCATGCAATACATGACTGTGTCATATTTCTGCACCCTGTGCATGTAATACATGGATGTGTTAGCCCATTTTTCCCCACCCTGTGCATGAAATATTTTGACTGTGCATTTCCCAACCCCCCTTTGGCATGTAATACTTTGGGTGTGTCGGGCCCCACTTCTCTGCATCCTGTGATGTAATTAGACTGTGCTAAAACCAACTTCTTGCTCCTGGGGAATGTTATACAGGGCTGTGTCATTTCTTTTTGCACATTTGCATGTAATGCAGGGCTGTGCCATTTCGAAACACGGGGGCATGTAAAAACAGGGACTGTGTCAAACCCACTTCTCTGCTCCCTGTACGGCTGTGCCCCTTTTCAGTCCCAAAAGTGGATGAAAAACATGCCCTTGCTTTTCTCAGCACCCTTTTTCATGTAATACATAGTTTGTGTCATTTTTTTTGGCCCCTTGCATGTAATACAGTCTGTGTCATTTTATGACCCTGTGGCATTAATACAGGGCTGGTCTTTTTTCTCTGATTCTGCGCAGGGAATACATGGTTTGGCCTTTTCTCTGCATTTGTGCATGTAAACTAAAAGTGTCTTTTCCCCTGCTTTCGGTGCATGTTTTTCATGGCTTTTGGTCCATTTCTTTGCATTCTTGAATGAAAATACTTGGCTATGCCCATTTTGTCCCAAAGGGTTCTGTAATACAGGGGCTGTGCCCCATTTCTCTACACTGATGAAAATTACAGGCTGTGCCCAATTTTCTTGGGCCCCCTGTGCATGAAATTACATGGCTGTGTAAATTTTCTCTGCACCCTGTGAATGTAAATCAGGGCTGTGTCGGGCAACTTTCTGAAATCCTGTGCATGAAATTTCATGGCTGTGTAATTTCTTTGCACACTGTGCAGAAATGAAATTGGTTTGTGTCATTTCTTTGAACACTGTGCAGGTAATGCGGGCTGTGTCTTTTGGCCCCGGGGATTTTCCCCCAATGGCGGGTAAAAGCCCACTTTCTTGCACCCTGTACATGGCTGTGTCCTTTCTGTCCCCGTTTTTGAAAACAATGCCTGGGGCATTTCTCAAAACCCTTTTTCGGTAATCCCAAGGCTGTTTTCCATTTCCAGAACCCTTTTTCATGTAAAAACTTTAGCTGTTTTCATTACTCACCCATGTAAACAGGCCTGTGTTCTTTCTCGGGAACCCAGAAATGAAACCCAAAGGGGAAAAGGCAAGAGAGGGGAGGGGGGGAAAATTTGCTGCAGGGGCAAACAGCGGGATTCTCCATCCCAACTTGCCCGGGTTTGCGCCCGGGAGGGGGACACTCAGTTTCCCCCCTCCCCAAAGCGTCGAAAAAACACGGGAAGGGGTTTTTTTCCCGGGTTTTTTCCACCGCTTTTTTGGGCCCGTAGAGCGGCCCCCAGGGGTTGCTTCCGTCGGGGGGGAGAGATCTTTATCTCTTTGGACAGCTCCCGGGCCCCCCTTAAGCTGGCACCCCCCCACCAATGGTGCTGGTTTTCCCCCACATTTTCGCCTCCCCTTACTGGGTCCCGTAGGGTCAGGGTACGGAAGAAACTGAAAAGGGGACTGCAATACTGAAACCAAAGGCAAAAGCAAGGGGAAAATCAAAATTAACAAGAAAAACCCAGCTCTAAGTTTGGCCCCTGGAATTTAAGGAAATGACCCCCGGGACTGTCAAAACGCCCCTCCGGGGCTTTACGTTTGCCCAAAAACCTCCGTCATCAACGAGAAATTTGTAAACCCTCCAGGTCGACATCGCCACACTGCAAGGACGGGGCCTTGCTGACTCTGGAACCCCCCGAGAAAAGGTTTTTTTAAAAGTTTTTGGCAAGGGAAGAGCGTGGACACCGGGAGAATATGGCGTTGGATTTGCTTTTCCGGGAACCCCTTTGTAGGATGATAAAACCCCTCCAACAAGGAACTAAAAAGCCCGCTATCACCCCGCCTCAACACCACCTTTGGTCCTGTAAACCTGATCGCGTTATGCGCCAAAAACTCAGCGCCCCCAAAGGGAAAAAAAAAAGGGAAACGAGTTCAGTTTCCTCGACTAAACTTACCCAAGGACCCAAAGACGACAACTTTTACTGCTGGGGGACTTAAAATCCAGAGGGGGGCCCTGCCCATGTTTCCCTGGCCCCCCGGCTGGGAAATTTTGGGTTTGTGGGGGAGGGAATAAAAAATGGGCGGGCGACTCCTGGGGGATGTCCCCTTACCACGACCTCAGCATCACCAACCCCCTTCTTCAGACAAAGCCTAAAGCGGGAAAGTGTCAGGGGAAAACACCCTCGCCCCAAAAGCACTGGCACCAGTTTGACCATTATCATGGGCCCGGTCTCCCCTTGAGGGTGCCCTTTTTTACTCGCCCTTCCCAGCCCCGACTGCGAAAACCGATCACCGCGGGTTGTTTGCAAGTTCAATTTAAACCCTAAAAAGGGATCCCAACCGCTCTAGGCCTGAAGGAAAAAACCCGCATCGATTGAAAAAGGGAACCAACATCCTACAAGGCGGGGGAAATTTTCCCCAACCCCTCTCCGAGGTGTTCGTTTGACCCTCCCCGGGGGCTCACCCCTAAAGATGGGTACATAAAGAGAGACAGTACACGCACTGCCATGAAGTTTTTTGGAAAAAAGCAGACCAAGAAAAACGACGGGTTTTTGGGGGCCCAAAACTCCTCCAACTCACCCCAGCATAGAAAAAACCCCGGGCCAGGCCCACCGGGAATACAAGGACCCCCCCCGCCAGAAAAACCCTGCAGGTTACAGACTAAAAGAGCAAGTAAAAAAATTGAAAAGGGCAGTGCGCTAACGACTACTGGCTCCAGCTTTTGTCAAAGCATCCAGTTTTCGGCTGATACTGGAAACATAAAGGGCATGTACGACGGCATAAAAAACCCAAAGGGGCCCCCCCAAAAGACTACAGTAAAATGGGGTCTCCAGGGGCGAGCCCAAACCCGGAAAAGGACAACAAGGGGAGGATGGGGGGAAACATTATTCCGAATTGTACCCCAAACCCAAAACCCACGCCAACCGACGGGGGCCCTTGATGCGTTTGAAAGCCCCCCCCTCATGGCGGAACTGGATGAGAAACCCACTTGGCGAACTAGGAAAGAAAATCGGGAAAGGTGCCCCGGGAAAAAAGCACCGGGAGGGAGGGATCCCAAACCAAAGTAAATCAAGTGTGGCGGCAGGGCACTGTTTGAACCCCCGCACAACCCCCTTTTGCCCGTGCGGGGAGGAAGGAGCAGAAAACCTCAAGCCCTGAGAGATCCCAATATTTTCACATTAACAAGAAAAAAAGGCAAAAAAGTGACTCCCAATAACTACAGAGGAATATCTCTCCTGGGGCATTGGGGGGCAAAGTTTTTTGCAAGAGTCGCCCTGAAAGGCGGGCAAAGCTCGCTGACAGAGTGCCCCGGGGGTCGAAAGTGCGGGTTCCGCCGGAGGATAACCATCGCAGGGTCTTCTCCATAGACGGGCCTGAAAGAGAAAGTAAAAAAGGCACACAACCCCCTCTTTCTGGCCTTAATTGACCTGCCAAGGCATTTGATCTTGCAGCAGAGATGGCCCTTTTAAACGTCCCTAGGGGAAGATGGGGCTGCCCCCAAGACTTTTGAGTGTGCCCATTTTTTTCCACACGCATGAAAGGCCCCAGTGCAGTACAAAGGCTCGACATCAATGCCTTAAACTTTCGGGTGGATCAAACAGGGCTGTTCCTCGTTTCCCACCCTTTTTCGGCATCTTTTTCGCTGTTTTTGCTGAAAGCACCCCTTTTGGGGAACATCAACTGAGGGTTTTCCCCTTTCACACCCGATGGGATGGGCCGACGGAAAAACCCTGGCTCGGCTGAAGGCAAAGGGGGCAAATTTACGGGTAGTAAACCATCAGAGACAGCTTTTTGCAGATGACCCCTGCTCGGGCCCCCCACACCGAAGAAAGATTTTACAGAGTCTGATGGACCTTTTGAAAAAGGGCGTTTTTGATGATTTTGGGCCCTTGACAAAAAGCTTGAAGAAGACGAACGTGATGGCCCCCAGGATGTAAACAACCCGCTAAACCAACAACCATAAATTAGAGGCCTTTTTAGCCGTTAAACGAAACCTCGGTTCCCATCCGAAAAACCCCCTTTCTGGATACAGAGATCAAAAAAGGGTTTTGGAAAGGCCTCAACCCCCCGGGCCAGACATTAGAGGGGTGTGGAACAACAGTTTTGTTAACAGGGACCCCCAAGTTTTGTTTGGTGTACCGAGCCTGTGTCTAAGGCACCCCTGTACCCCGCAAAATCCTGGACCCTGTATCCCTCACGGGAGAAGAGGGGAGTCCCTTCCACTTTGCGCTGTCTGGGCGCATCCCTTGGGATCACAGGAGTGATGCGTGAAAAAACAACGATGTGTTTGGAGCGTGAAAAGTTTCCCCAAAAAAACCCAAACTTCTCCGTCAGCGTCCCTCAGGTGGCTTGGGGTCATGTGCGTCGAAGGACAAAGGCAGGATCCCCAAAGGGAAATTTGAAAGCAGGTTTGCCCGGGCAAGAGAACAACGGGAAGCCCCAAACTGCTTAAAGGATTTTTAAAAAGGGGGCGCCCAAAAAAAAAGGGTCTCGACATGGGACACCAAAAAAACCTGGGAAGGTTTGCTCGGGACAGATCCAGCTGGAGACACACGGGAAAAACACGGGGGAAGCGGGCCCGAAGAGAAGCCCGGGAAAAGTTGACGACGCAAAGGTGCACAGAGAAAGAAAAAAGCAGCTGTGCCAGCAGTACTGGGCCTTAAAGTGCATCAAATGCAGCAGAAAAACCTGCCACTCCCCGGGGGTCTTTTTAACCCAAAAGCAGACCTGTATGCCCAAAGGGAAAAACTTTTGGGAAAGGGGGGCAAACCCCATCGTCCCCCGGACAAAAGGGGATGCCAACCAAAACCAGATGCATGAAAATCCCTTTAAAAAAAACGGGTTTCTTTTGTTGCACCCGGTGCATTAATGCTGGCTAGGCTTTTCTGTGCTCCCTTGAGGGAATCATGGTTTTGTCATTTCTCTGCAATTTTTTGGCATGTAAAAACAGGACTGGGGTCATTTCTTTTGAAATCTGGGCATATAATAAAAGGGCTGTGTCATTTCCAGAATCCTGTGCCTGTAATACAGGGCTGTGTAATTTCCCCTTGCATTCTGTTAAAGTAAATAGGGCTGGGTCTTCCCCAGCCCCCTTGGGGGGAATTTTAATTTAGGGCTGTGCCCTTTTCTCAGCTCTCTGGGGGAAAGAAATTTTTCAGGCGGGGCATTTCTCTGCACCCTGTGCAGGGAAACGGCTGAAACGTTCTTAGCCCCCTCTGCATGTAATAGAAAGCTCTGTCATTTTTTGGTGCACACTGTACTTTTTAATACAGGGCCCGTGTCATTTTTTGAAACCCTTTTGCAAATAAACATCGCTGGTCAGCCCACTTTTGCACCCGTGCATTTTAAAAACAAGCGGTGTCATTTTTTTGGCACATGTGCATGTAATGCATGGCTGGGTAAATTTTTTGCACACTGTGTTGTAATGCATGGCTGTGTCTTTTTGTGACCTTTTGCTTTTAATGTATGGCTTTTGCCCATTTCTGTGCACCCAGCATGTAATACATGCTTTTGCCCAGCCCACTTCTCTGCCCCCTGTATGGGCCTGTGTCATTTCTCAGCCCCCCGTTCATGCAATACTTTGGTTTGGGTCATTTCCGGAAAAATGTGAAATGAAAAATACAGGGTGTGCCCCATTTCCAGCCCCTTTGGGGCTTGCATTACATGACTATGTCTTTTCCCAGCACCTTGTGAAATTGCAAACAGGCCTGTGAAATTTCCCCAGAAACCCTGTTCTGTAATACATCCCCTTTCCCCTTTCCTCAGTCCCTGTGCATGAATACTTGACGTCCCCATTTCTCAGCCCCTGGGGAGGGAAATTTACATGCTGTTCATTCCCCGCACCCTGTGCATGAAAATTATAAACTGTTCATTTCTCAGCACCCTGTGATTTTAATAGTTTGGCTGTGTCATTTCTCAGAATTGTGTATGCAATATATGATGCGTCTTTCTCAGCACTATTTTTTAAAGAAATACATGACTGTGTCATTTTCTAGCACCCTGGGCATGCAATATTTTAACTGTGTCATTTTTTTCCAACCCCCTGTGCATGTAATACATGGCTGTGTCGGGACCACTTCTCTGCTTCCTGTGCATTTTATACAGGGCCTGTGTCATTTTCACACACTGTGCTTTGTAATAAAATGGCTGTCCCTTTTCCCTCGGCAAAATGTGAAATGTAATGCATGGCTGTGCCCAAACCACTTCCCCGCTCCCTGTACATGGCTGTGTCCTTTCCATTTCCCATGTGGATGAAATTTACATCCCCTTTTGGGAATTTCTCGGGCACCCTGTTCATTTTAATACTTGGGGCTGTGTCATTTTTTTGCATCCTGGAAAGGTAATACATGTTGTGTCATTTTTCTCTGACACCTGTCGTGAAATTCAGGGCGGGGGCTTTTCTCTGCCCCGGGCCTTTTTAATACTTTGGCTTTGAAATTTTCTCTTCCCTTGTGAATAAATAAGGACTGGTCTTTTCTCCCCCCCCTGTGCTTTCAAACGGGGACTGTCCTTTTTCTCGGGCCCCCTGTTCAGGTAATAATGCCCGTGTCCTTTTCAAAAACCCCTGTGATGAAATTGCATCCTGTGTCCTTTCTCGCACCCTTGTTGAAATTGCTTTGGACTGTGTCATTTCTCAGCACCCTGTGCATGCTTTATTTTGACTGTGTCATTTCCGCCCCGGTGAAAATGCAATGCATGACTGTGTAGCCCACGCCCCTCTGCACCCTGTGATGAAATTTTTTTGACTGTGGATTTCTCAGCCCCCGGGCATGTAATAAATGGCTGGGGCAAAACCACTTCTCTTAAACCCTCTACGGGCCCTTTTGCCCTTTCTCAGCCCCCCGTCCTTGTAATACATCCCCTGTGCCCATTTCTCAGCACCCTGTTTCATGTAACCATGGCTGTGTAAATTTCTAAAGCACCCTTTTTCATTTTAATACATAGTGTGTCATTTTTCTGCACCCCTGTCATGAAATGAAATGCTGTGTTCATTTTTCACACCCTGTCTTTAAAAACATGCCGTGTTTTCCCTCGAAACCCTGGTTTTTTAATTGAAAAGGCTATTTTCATTTCTTTTGCATCCTTTTCATGAAATTTACAGGGCTGTGCCCATTTTCGGCCCCCTGTCATGTAAAAACTTTGGCTGTGTCTTTTTCTACACACTGGGCAAAATTAAAGCAGGGCTGTGTCATTTGTCTGCATTTTTTGGGGCTTGAAATCCCTTGGTTGTCATTCTTGCACATGTGCATGAAATTACATGGCTTTTCCCATTTCTCTGAATCCTGTGTAAAATACAGGCTGGGGCCCATTTCTCTGAATTCTGTGCATATAAACATGGCTGTGTAAATTTCTTTGTATTCTTTTGATTAATACATGGCTGTTTCTTTTCTCTCCCCCCTGTGCATGAAACCCCATCCCCTGTGGTTCCTTTCTCGGCCCCGCTCATGTAATACATCCCTTTGGGGCCTTTTTCAGCACCCGTCCGGAAAATACTTTAGCTATGTCTTTTCCCGTGCCCCCAGTGCATGTAATAATGGCTGTGCCCCCTTCTGTGAAACCCTGTGCATTTAATATATGTTTGGTCATTTCTCTGCATCCTGGGATGAAAATGCGGGCTATGCCCATTTTTTTCCCATTTCTGAAAAATTGTAAAAACAGGGCCCTGTGTCATGTCTCTGCCCCCTTTCTGAAAATACATGGCGGGGTCTTTTTTCCTCTGCCCCCTTTTTGCATGTTTACATGGCTGGGTCTTTTCTGTCCCCCTTGCATGAAAATACATGGTGTGTATTTTCTGACCCCTGTGTTTGTAATAAAATGGCGTGTAATTTCCCCGGGCATTTTTTGTGAAATAAATAAAATGGCTGTGTATTTCTCTGCATTTGACATGAAATTCTGGCGTGTCTTTTCCCAGCCCCATTTTGAATGTAATACATGGCTTTGTCATTTCTTTTGAAATGTGAAAGTAAACGGGGGTTGTGTCAGAAAAATTTTTCCCCGAATCCTGAAAAATGAAAACAGGGTTTTGTGTCATTTTTTTTGAAAACGTGCATTTAATGATGGCTGTGTCATTTCTTTGCACCCTGTCCCTGTAATACATGGCTTTTGTCCCCCTTCCTTCCCATCTGTACATGGATGTGTCCTTTCTCAGAACCCTATTATGAAATCATGCCCTGTGTCATTCCCCCAAGCCCCCTTTTCCTTTTAATTTCATGACTGTTTTCATTGCTCAGCCCCCATTTATTTTTACATCCCCCTGTGTCCTTTCTCAGCCCCTGTGCTGCAAAAAACATAAATTTTAATGTCTCAGCCCCCTGTGAAAGAAATTAATTGCTGGGGTAATTTTTCACACCCTGTGATGAAATTACAGCCAGTGTATTTTCGAACCCCCTTTGTTCATGTAACACATCCCTTGTGTCCTTTCTCAGTTTCCCTGTGCATGCAATACAGGACGTGTCAAAATTTCTGCACCCTGTGCATGTAATACATGGATGTGTTAGACCATTTCCCTTGAATCCTTTTGCATGTAATACAGGCAGTGCCCGTTTTTTTGGCACACTGTGCAGGGTAATGCAGGCCCTGTGCCCAAGTTTTTTGCAGCCTGTGCGTGAAATTACTTGGTGTGCCCATTTCCCCTTGCCCCCCTTTTGCATTTTAATAAGGGGTTTTTGGGTCATTTTCAGCCCCCTGTACATGTGGTCAGACCATTTCTGCATCCGTGAAAGTAATACATGGCTTTTCCCATTTCTTTGCAAAATGTGCATGTAAACAGCCCTGGTTTTTTCCCCTCACCCCCTGTTCTGTAATAATGCCGGGGGTCTTTTTCCTCAGACCCTGTTAATGTAATCACCCCCTTTTCTTTTCCCTCAAAACCCTGTGCTGTAAAAATTGCTGTGTCATTTCTCAGCACCCTGTGCTTTAAAATTCTCCCAGTGTAATTTCTCACCCCCTGTTATGTAACACATGCCTGTTTTCCTTTTCTCAGTTTTCCCTGGGGCATGAATACATGACTGGGTCTATTTCTGCACCCTGTGTTTGTAATCGGGATGTTTTAAAAACCACTTCTCTGCCCCCTGTGCATGTAAACATGGCTGGTCATTTTTCAGAACCCTGTTCTGAAATTTACATGGCTGTGTCATTGCTCAGCACCTGGTTTGTTTTTACTTTGCCTGTGTCTTTGGGCCAGCCCCTTTTTCCAGGGTATACTTTGGCTGTTTTTTTTTCCCCGGCACACTGTGTTTGTAATGCATGGCTGTGCCCATTTTGGGGCACCCTGTGCTTTGTTTTACATGGTGGTCCCCTTTTCCCCTCTGCCCCTTTTTTACGGGGCTTGCCCCTTTTTTCCTCAGCGGCCTGTGCATTAATAAATCCCCTTCTTTTTTTCAGCACCCTGTTTATGTAATACAGGGGTATGTCTTTTCTCAGAATCCTTCTTGTAATACGGGGCTGTGTCGACCCCTTGTCTGCACCCTGTGCATGAAAATGCGGCTGTGCCCTTTTTTTTGCAAAATTTGTGCATGAAATTGCGGGGCTGTGTAATTTCTTTGCACACTTGCATGTAATGAGGGCTTTGTCATTTCCTTTGACATGTGTTTGAAATTACAGGGGCTGTTTTTGAGCCCACTTCTTGCATTTCTGCAAAAGGGATTTCCTTTTCCCCAGCCCCCGGGTTCATGAAATACAGGCCCTGTGTCTTTTTAAACCCACCCTTTTTCATGTAATACATGACTGTGTAATTGCTCACCCCCCTGTTATGTAATACTCCCTGTTTTCCTTTCTCAGCCCCCGGGTGCAGGCAAACATTGCTGTTTTCATTTTTCAGCCCCCTGTGCAGGGAAACATCCCCCTTGTCTTTTCCCCCAGCCCCCTGTACATCAATATATAAACTTTTGTCATTTTTTTTTGCCCCCTGTGCGTTTTTAATAATGGCTGTGTCTTTCTTGCACCTTGTTTAATGTAAACATCTGTGTCATTTCTCAGCCCCTGTTTTTTAATAAAAGGGCCCGTGCCCTTTCTCGGGCACCCTGGGGCATGTAATACTTAGCTGTGTTTTTCTAAAGCACCTGTGCATTTTAATATATGACTGGGTCATTTCTCAGCACCCTGTGCATGAAATAAATGGCTCTGCAAAACCATTTTTCGGGAAACCTGTGCATGTAATAAGGGTTTTGCACCCAAACTTCTTGCCCCCTGAAAACATGGCTGGGGCCTTTTTCTCAGACCCCCGCCCTTGGAATACATGCCTGTGTGATTTCTCAGCACCCTGTTTTTGAAACCCACATGGCTGTGTTTTTTTTAAAACCCCCTGTTCAGTCCCAAATTTGTCTGTGTTTTTCTAAACCACCAGTAACAAGGGGTTGGGGTAATTTCTTTCACCCTGTTCGTGAAAAATTTGCGTGTAATTTCTCTGAACCCTGTGCATTTTTGCAGGGCTGGCCCATTTCTCTGCCAACCGTGTATGTAAACAGGGTTTGTGTTATTTCTCTGCATTTGTGCTTGTAATCGGCTGTGTAAATTTTCTCTGTTCTTTTTATGAATACAGGGTGTGTATTTCTCGAAACACTTGCTTTTAATACGGGCTGTGTCACTTTCTAAGCACCCTGTTCAGGAATGCATCCTTTGTGTCCTTTCCAGTACCCTGTGCAGCAATACATGTAAGTATTTCTCGCACCCTTGAAATGTAATGCATGGTATGTCTTTTTGTGCACCCTGTGCATGAAATCAGGGTTTGTGTAAATTTCTCGGCCCCGGGTTAAATGAAAATTAACAGGGGGTGTCATTTCTCTCCAAAATGGCATGTAATACAGGGCTGTGTCTTTTCTCTGCATTGTATATTTTAAAAACATGGCGGGGGTCTTTCTCTGAATTTTTTGCATGAAAATACATCCCGTGTAATTTTTCAGCCCCCCTGTGCATGTAATCCTGTCTGTGTCATTTCTCGCCCCCGGCGTAACACTTATTTTGGGGTTATTTCTCTGAATCCTGGGGTATTTTTTACTGGCTGGGTAAATTTCTCTGTATTTGGCAATAATACATGGCTGTGTATTTCTCTGCTTTCTTTCATATGTTTACATGGTGGTCATTTCTCTCCCATTCTGTGCATGAAAAACAGACTGTGTCATTTTTTCTGCACCCTGTGCATGTAAAAACATGCTGTGTCATTTCTCTGCACCTTGGAAAGTAATACATGACTGTTCATTTCCCCTTGCAACTGTCCCATGTAATACAGAGTTGTGTGGGACCCCCTTCTGCTTTCCTGTGCATGTAAAAAATTTGGCTGTGTCATTTCTTGACATGTACATGTAATACGGCTTTTTTCCCAATTTCTCTGCCACTGTGACATATAAATCCATGGCTGTATCATTTCTCCGCACCCTTTTAATGTAATACATGGCTGTATCTTTCCCTGCACCCTGAAACAGGGTTTTACATGGTGTGTCTTTCTTGCACACGTGCATGTAATACATGGCTGTGTATTTCTTTTCTCAATGTGCATGTAAACATGGCGGGGTGTCTTTCCCTTTGACACTGTGCATGTAATACAGGGCTGTGTCTTTTCTTTGCACCCCGTGCATGTAAAAAGTGGTTTTGTGTCAGCCCCCCTTCCCTTGCCCCCTGTGCTTGCTGTGCCCTTTCTCAGCCCCCTTTTTCATGAAATACATGCCTGTGTCATTTTTTCAGCCCCCTTTTTCAGGGAATCATGCCTGTGTCATTTTTTTAAAACATTGTGCATGTAATACATGCCGGTTCTTTTCTCAGAAAACCTGTCCATGTAATACATGGCTGTGTCATTTCTTGGGCCCCCTGTTCATGTAATAAATGCCTTTTCCTTTCCCCAGAAACCCTGGGGCATGAAAATACATGACTGTGTCAATTTTCTGCACCCTGGGCATGTAATACAGGGAGTGTCAGACCACGTCTTTTGCTTCCTTTTGTTTGTAATACATGGCTGTGCCCATTTTTCAGCCCCTGTTCATGAATACATGGCTTTGTTTTGTCAGCCCCCTGTGCAGTAATACATGCCTGTGTCATTCTCAGAAACCATTTTATGTAGTACAGGGCTGTGTTTTTTTCTCTCCACTGTGCATGAAAAGCATGGCTGGGGATTTCTGGGGCCCCCCTGTGATGTACACATGGCTGTGTCCCCTTTTTCCCGACCTTTTTATGGCTGTGTTTTTTCCTCAGCAGCCTGTGAATGTAAAAACTTTCCCCTGTGTCTTTTTTCCCAGCCCCCTTTTTTTGGTGTACAGGGCTATGTCTTTTTCCAGCTTTCCTTTTTCATGAAAATACGGGCTGTGCATTTTTTCAGCCCCCCTGGCATGTAATAAGGCCGGTGTCATTTCTCACCCCTAGTTCATGTAATACTTGCGGGGTGTCATTTCTCGGAACCCTGTGAAATGCAATAATGTCTGTGTCATTTTCAGCAACCTGTATGAAATTTCATGGCGGTGTCATTTCTCAGCCCCCGGGTGCAGGAAATACAGACTGTGTCATTTTCGCCCCCCTGTTCATTTTATATGTCGTGTCATTTCTCGCCCCCCTGTGCATGCAATACAGCCTGGTCTTTTTCAGAAACCTTTTTGCGGCAATAAATATCTGTGTCATTTCTAAAGGCCCCGTGGGGAAAATTCAGGGCTGTGTCATTTCCAGCACGTTTGTGCAGGTAGCACATCCCGGTGTCATTTTTTTCTCCTCCCCTGTGCATGTAATGTATTTGCTGTGTCATTTTATGCAACCTGTGCGGCAATCATGGGTAACCCTTTCCTGCACCCTTAAATGCGAAAAATTGAAAAATTCATTTTTTATGAAACCCCTTTGCAGGGTAATTCACGACTGTCATTTCTCTTTTACCCGTGAAATTCAGTAATGACTGTGTCAGGCTAGGGCGTCGCCAACTTTAACCTACATATTCTGGCGGAAAAAATTTCTTACCCTTTAAACCCAATCGCACGGCAAAAGAAACTTACCCATCGGGAAATTCCAGTCTAGGAGGTCTAGGTTGATTCCTATGGAGAATTAATATCGTGAAAATTTTTGTCACATTTTTTAATTTTCCCTCTTTCAAATGCCCTCAGGGAGTTTGTGTGCGGGGTTGTTTGGTTTTCAAGGGTTTCCCACGGGGAATGGAGTGGGACAGACGTGATACGATGGCGCCCCCAAAGGGGGGAAGCCCCCTTGCGGTTTGCGGGTAAGCTTTTATTTAGCCATTTTAAGGGGGGCTTAATGCTTTTTTCATTACTATTAGGAAAAATTTATAGCGCCTCCCCTCGACTAGGGGGACCAAGCTCAAGCGCTTTACAACCCCACACTCGTTTACACAAGGGACCCCCCGCCTACCTGGGTAGTGCCGAGGAAGGGCTCCCAGCTGACTTTTTAATTCATTTCTTTTCCCCGGGTGTCATCCAGTAAATAATCGTTCATTTAGTTTCCTTATTTCCTTCATTTTTTCCCTTTACCCTAAAGATGGTGTTTAAAGTGAAAACGTGTATCCCATCCAACGGCCAAACGGGGCCTTTCCTTTTCCGAAAGTTGGTTATGGGATTTTACGTAGTAAAAAAATTTTTTTGCGTGCGTTCACACACGAACCTGGGTCTATAGTTCATTCGAAGGACTGTAGGGGAATTGGAGTCAAAAACCAAGGGTTTAACTTTGAGGGAAAAAACCCCCCCTGTAGGGAAAGGGGCCCGCAGGATTCGCCCCCAAAAAACCCGGATCCCCCAAGTTTTTGAGTCCGGCGCCCCCCAATGAGCTTTTCCCGGCTCCGATAGTATCCTGGAAATATTGACCCAGAACGGGCCCTTCCCACTGAACACATGGGGAAGAAAATTGGGCCAAATTTGGTTTGGGGCTGCCTCTGCTTGACTTTGTTTTCTTCAAGTGACGGGCCAGGGGGGGGGGTTTTGTGAGGGGGACCCCCTAGGGACCCCCTGTAGATGGGGGTGAAAACCCGAGTAGCGTGGAAATAATCCTGGAGGGGGTGGAATGAAACAGATGTGGATCTTTTCACTGCCAATCGAATGTCACCAGGGAATCCCCCAGAAAAAAATGGGGCCCCTTGGGAAAAAGGGGTGCTTTAAAACAAAAGAAGATAGTAAAAAGAAAACAAAAAAAAGAAAAAAAAGAAGAAAAAGGAAAAACCCAAACAACCAACAAAAACAAAAATTTTTTTTAAATTAAAAAATTTAAAAAAAATAAAAATAAAAAATGATGATGATGATGAAAAAGGGGAAAAAAGGAAAACAAACAAAATTTAAGGAAAAATACAAAAATTTGAAATAAGGGAATACAAATTTAAATAAATACAGATGTATTAAACCTTTCTCACACAACACAAAAACCACGAAAGGCACGAAAGCAACGCACGCCCCCACACACACACACACACACCACACTCAAAAACCACACCCCCACAACACACAAAAAAAGGCGCGCGCGCAAAACACCATCCCACACTAAAATTTAAACCCATGTTAAGTATCTGTAAACAGGACTCTGCCCGGGGTTTGTGTGAAATTTCGTGTGGGTAACTTTCCCAAGGGGAGAGAAATCTCACGGGGTTTCCCCTTTCATTCAACAGTCTGCAGGACCCCAAACACGGGTCTGACAGCACAAATTTTTTTAACACAATTTAAAAACCAAACAAACCCCTCCATTCACCCCTTTTTAAAATTCCCCGGCATTGGGGAAACAGGGGCCCAAAAAAGTCACTGCCTGGGGGAAAGGGGGCCTAAAGGCCCCAGAGCAAATAGTTTTATACTTAGTAGGTTACCTCAAAAATGTTTCCAAAAAACCAAAATGCTTTCACCTGCTAAAACCCAAACCCCCCGACGCAGAGGGGACCCTTCTACGGCACTCAAATTAAAATATTAAAATACAAAAAACCCAATAAAACTTAAAAATCGTTTCCTTTTGGGGGCGCGGGTACATGTTTTATAACCCACGCGATTCCCATTCCCCCCCGGTAACGGAAGTGCGCCTCGTTTAGAATCTTCTTACAAAGCCACCACAAAAAAAAACAGGAGGCCCGCTGCTGACAAGATTTTGGGTGCCCCACTTTGTTTTTACTCAGAGCCCCACCCGGCCCCAAGACGTGAGTTTTTTAAACCAAACGCACCCCCGCTCATACGACTCCAGAAACCCCCGAGGACATCGGACTCTACAGCCCCCCTTTTTGGACGAGCGCCCAAAGTTCCAGCAGTACTCCTGAGGTGAGGGATGTTCCCCCCGCCCTTTTTCTGACCTCCGGGCGTGAGCCTTTTTCCCCCAAAATGGTCTTCCAGACCCCCGAGCCCTTTCTGGGGGATTCGTGTAAAGTTGTGAAAAAATGTTAAAAATGGGTTTATGTGGAAGGGCCATAAGTTATGTAAAAACAAAAAAGGCAAATATTGAAGTTAGGGGTTAAAAAACATTACCCAAAACACTCGGGGGAAGGAGTGGAGGTGGGAGTGGGGGGGGGGGGGGGGGGGGGGGTTTGTCAAATCACGAAAGTGCTAACTATAGGGGGAAAGGGGAAGACTTTCCCGGGGGAAAGAAAACACTTTAACCACTTTTTTCTTCGATTCCCATAAAATTTCCATGTAGAGAGGATCTCATGGGCCAAATTCAGCTGGGCAGAAAAAGGGAAAAGGGGGGTTTCAAAACCTTTTGGGGGGATTCTAGCAGGGAAATAATGATGAACAAATGTTGGTTTAGTCCAAGGGGCAAAAAAAAAATTTACCATACACTTCTAAAATTTTAGTACGGGTTTAAAAAGAAATGAAGGTTTTTTCACACGATGGCTAAACCCCTAGAAAAAGACACGGCTGGGGCCCCCACCTTTCAGTGACAAAGTCTTTTTTCCCATACCCGGGGAAAACATGAGAGGGCTCTTTCCGGGCCTTTAAAAATTTTAAGTCTTCTTTTCCAAACCCAAAGAGAATGTATTAATTTTGCTTTGGCACATACAGGAAGCAGAACAGAAGTCGACGCCAAAATTTTTTCTTACAGTTACAGAGTTACTCCCCTTTTGCCCCCATCCCCCGCAGGGGCACCCTTGTACCGGGGCACGAAGCCAGCGATATGCCCGGTCCCCCACAACTCTAGAAAAAATTTGGGCGGAACAAGTGAGGGGGAAAGGGAGGGGAGGGGGGGGGGAAGGGGGAAAGGAAGTCCTTCCGCACCAAAAAGAAGGGGGGGGCCCAAAACGGCTACACCCCCCGGGGGGGCCCAAGGGCGCTCAGGGGCAGGACAAGGGGGCAATGCTGGAAAAAGCACAGTTTCCCCGCCTCTGCTTTTTTATAATCATCAAATTAATTTTGTTTTTTTCCCCCCCTTTTTTGGGATCGGGCGGAAAAGGGAAAGGCCCTGACTTTTAAAAACCCAAAAAAATTTTAAAAAAGGGAAAGGGTTTTTTTTTTTGTGATAGTGATTTTGACAAAATTTTCCCACAAGAAAGGATGAAAAATGAAATTTGTAAAAAAAGGCCAGTCCCCCCCCACTTACAAATCATTGACATGAAGGTTAAAAGCAGTGGGAAGGGGAACGGGACCGGAGCAGCTCACGCACAAGCTGTACCCGGGTGAGCGTTTGCCGGCGGTGTGTGTGTACAAGGAAAACCCCTTTTTACGGGGCTATGGGGTAAAAGAACAATCGGGACGACCAAAAAAAAACCTCAACCAAAAAAAAAAGTTTGGGCCAAAAGGGAGGCAAAAAGAAAGCCTTAAAAATTTTTATGCACCAAAAACACACCACACCAATACAAAACACACACTTCTTTTTTTTCTTTCTCGTCTTGGTTTTCTTCTTGCCTTCTACCCCGCCTGTTCTAATATTCCCAAAAGAAATTCAACCGCTTCACCTTTGGTGGGGAATGTTTTTGGAGTCTCTCTTCCCTACTTACCCTCCCCTGACAAAACCCCTTTCTTTTGGACACCTTTTTGCAGTCTTTTACCCCCATGGTTCCCGAACGTCTGTCTTTAACAGAGATACTGATGGTTTGATTTTTTTAAAATTTTGATATTGTTACGGGGAAAATTTTGTTGGGTTTTTATTTTTGTATAAAAAGAATTTTTCCTTAAAAGCCTTTAACTGCTGAAGCTAAACTAAAAATTATTTAAAATTTATGATCCCCTGGTTTTTTCTCACTCTCTCTCCTCTCTGACAACACGCGGGGATTCAAACCCCTGTGTACGGCGATTGCACGGGTCTCCACGGCCTGGGGCCAAATTTTACCCGGGGTGACCGGGGGTTTTCTGAATGGGTTTTGTATGCATATTTAGGAACACTTTGTTTTCACAACTTTGCCAGGTTTAAAATGAAGAAAACAAAAAAATTTTCCCGTGGTTTTTCCAAAGACGATGAGGGTCAATTGGGGCGCGTTTTTTCGATCGCGCCGATTTTTCTAAATGGGCTGTAAAACCCTTAAAAGCAATAAACTTCGTTCGTTGTTCGTTTGTTCCCCTCTCTTTGGTGGCTGTCCGTCTGCCTGTCTTTAAAGCTATTTGTCTGCCTGCCCAAAAACACACCCACACACACACAAACACACAAACACACACTTTTGCCCGCTTTGACAAATACTCACACGCAGGGCACAAATTAGGGGCATACACACACATACGCAACCGGGAATCACTCCCCCACACCTACGCGCTCAATTTCACAGGGGGCTGACACACACCTTTCAAACATGCATGGCTCGCAAGCGGCGCCCGCCCCAAAACCCCAAAAAGACTCTTTCTTTCTTCCTTCCCCTCTCCTTTTCTCTCCTTTTTCTCTCCCCTCTCTCCTCCTCCTTTTCTCTCAAACACACCACAAAACACACACACACAAAAACAAAAAACATACACAGTAGTAAAAGGTTTACCCAAAATGACCTGACCAGTGATACATCAGGGCCCTCTGTCCCTAGCTTTACGGCACGTAACCCCAAAACCCCTGGGGAGCTGAAATACCCTTGGGTTTATGGAGGATGTTTGTCTGCAAAAATACCCCCAACCCTTTTACTGTTCACCCGGGTAGATTGCCTGAATTTGGGTACCCGAGGCCAAAGGGCAATGTTCGCCTAGGGTGAAAATGAAATTGGGTTGGACGTGAAAAGGATGTGAATGAATGTCTTTTTGGGGAAAAGAGAGAGAGAAAAGAGGGACAGAGAGAGAGGAAAAAATTTCCCCCTTACCGTATTTTTTTTAGTGGTCAATGTGGGCTATGGGCTGCGGGCCTTTTCCCAAACAGAGGAAAAGGGAAAAAAAGAATATGTAAAAGAGGATGGTATATACATGGATGGATAGATAAGGGGGACAATGTCGGGAAGAAAGGGAGTGGAAAGGGGTTTAACGCGCACTACGGGCCTGGGCAACGTTCCAACCCCACAAAAAGTGAAACCCTATCCTTTAAACCCCTCAGGTCACCAGAGCAAACCGCAAAACCCTTTAATCTGTGGGTTTGAGGGGAAAAAAAAAAACCCAAAAAATTTATGCTAATGTACAGCTAGCAACCGTTTAACACACATTTGACGGGGTGACTGACAAACAGATAACAGATTAAGATTTAAAAAAAAGTTCACCACACACACACACACAAAACACACCCCCACATATAATATATATATATATAATATATGACACATAAACACCCTTTTTTAATTCCCGTTTTCCTTTCTTTAATATTCCCATCTTTGGTTTCTTTCTGTTTACCTTTGCAATGTCGTTGTGGTAATGACGGATGAATACTAGCCTTAACGTTTCTCTCAATGACAGTTTTTCAACATATTTTATTTGGTCTGTTAGTGGGAATTGTGTTTTTTTGGAGATCAGTAAAAACTGTTCCTCACCTTTCTTGGCTGCTGCCAGCACCAGAAGATTGTACAATGGTCTTCAATGCTGCAGTGAAGGTTTTTTATATTTATAATCTATTTTATATTAATGCCTACTTCCTGAGTTTTCTTTCTCATTTTCTTTTCCCCCTGTTCCCATCCCCCCCCCCTTTTAACAAAAATATTTGCCGTCATTAATTTTATTGCGGAGGAATTGTTAGCTTGCGCTCGTTTTCCCTCACTACTAAACTCTCAAACACACACACACACACACCCCACACACACACGTGAGTATGTTTTGTGTGTGTATGTGTGTGTGTGTGTCAAAGCGGCTGTGGCTGAAGTAACTCCAAAGGGTCACGTGGACCTGTATCAGGTAGCCTTGTGAAGGACACGTGTCAGCAAGAGGACAGGGGGAAGGGGCAGCGCAGCACTACTGACCTGACCAACGTTGAACTCCACATCAAGTGACCGCCATCCTCGGGCCGCTCAGGTCACAAGAGCAGAACCGCAAACCATGATCTGTGGGTTGTGCGGGAAACATGTCCGTGAGAGCCTCGGGCCGGTGGGACGTCACTCGTGTTGAGAGGGAAACAGTTCATGTTCTTGAAAACATGTTCTTGTAAAACATGTTCTTGTAAAACAGTGAAATGGCCTTTAAAGTCGCCAGTAATGGCAGAACTAAGCAAATGCCACATTACTGAATTAACGCTTTATAATTAATTATGTTGTTCACGAAACTAATTGAATTCGATACAAAAGAATGTTTCAGAATTTCTCCAGACATTTTTGAAAGATTAGAGGTATCCCTTCAAGTTATTCGAACCTAAGTAGAGGTAAACAAATTAATCGCCAGTCTTTGAGATCTGAAGCATCCGTCATTTTTGGTAGTGGAACTACTGGAATCACTTTTCCTTGCTGACAGTGTCCAGAAGCATCTGGATCGTGACAGGAAACCAAAGTCCAGCACTCCTTGGTTCCTCGCTGTGTTGATGATGAAGGAAGGGGTGTATGTGGGATGGGGGACCACGATTTGCTTGGAAAGTCTTCACTCTGACTGGGTACGGGTTAAACTCATTGTCCATATACAGCTGGAATACTGGAAAAGGTTGTGTCATGTCACTGGTTTTTAATTTAGCCAGCCGACCGCGGAAGCCGCATCACGGATAGGCAGAAGTCTGGAATCACGAGGAAGTCTAACAGACAGGTAGATAAAAAAGCAGGCAGAAAAATGGACAGGTAAGTAGAGAGCCAGATAGTTGACTGGCAGACAGATAAGGCAGAGAGAGAGAGAGAGAGAGAGAGAAGGGCGAAGAGAAGAGAGAGAGAGAAGAAGAGAGAGAGAGAGAGAGAGAGAGACAACAGACAGACAGACGACAGACAGACAGACAGACAGACAGAAACAGTCAGGATTGACAGAGAAACACACCCACCCATACACAAAACAAAACACACACACACACACACACCACACACACATACACACACACACACGCGCGCGCGCGCGCGCGCGCCCTCTCTCAAATATGTACATAGTACGTAGTACGTACTATCTATCTATCTATCTATCTATCTATCATCTATCTGTCTGTCCCGGGATTTAAATTTGCGTGGTCGGAGGGCTTGCGCGGTCCCGTGATCCCTTAGGTTCTGCTGGTGGGGGCATCAATACTTGGATGCTAGCTAGTTTAAAAAAAAAATGCTTTTAGGCCTGGAAAGTCAAGTTGTTGTTGGCCTAAGCACAACGTGGTAGGAGTTGGTGCCCCTGGTAGGGCCTCCCATGTCAGAAAGGCGAAGAGTGAAGGCCCTAACAAAAAGTAACCCGCCTTTTTTCCTTTTCTTACATTCTGCCTTTTTCATTTGGCCTTTTCTGTCTTCACTCCCATTCAAGTCTTCTTTTTCACATTCTTTTTTTTTTTTGTGGGCTTCTTACGATCCGCCGCGTTTGCCGTGCGGTTGATCTCTTTGGCCTGACCTTTCTAGACAGGAGGTACACCCTGACCCAGGTTTATCAATCGGGACCCCTGCATGGGGCTGGGTCCCAAAATAGGCAGTTCCCCGGCGGCCAAGGTAACCCCTGCAGAGTTCAGCTCTCTGACCCCGGGAATTTAGCATGATAAGGGGGGGGAGGGTTGGTGGGCTCCTGTTTGTCGTGGGTCCTCATGGAGCCTGGAAGGGGTCAAGACAGTGACTTCTTGGCCCGCTTGTGGACTCTGTGGTGGTGGCAAGGGAGAGAATCAGAAAAGTTAAAACACCCAAA